>KN485343.1:0-11485 GCA_000787095.1 Periophthalmodon schlosseri | reverse complement strand
AGAAAAAACACACAGTAAAAAAGAAAAGAAAACAACAAAAAAACATCAGTACAGTTTCAGTAATAAAATGTTTAGGATATAAATACCACCAGGGCAAAGAAATAAAATTAAAAACAACAACAACAAATAAACGGATGCTACTAAATCTGGTTGCCACGGTAATGTGTAAACTTACTGGCCTAAAATGTCTGTATGTGTTTTATTTCACGGTGTAGGATGAGATAAGGCTAGTAGTCCGTGTAATTCCTCACTTGTCTAGGTATGATCCATAGTAAAAGAAAAATTCAAATCTGTCAGCTGGACAAAAAGTTGTTGAAGTGAAGACGTTTTGCTGCTCATCCAAGCCGTTTCTTCAGTTCTGGTCAGATTACTGGACACTGACATATATCTATCTGAAGGGAGGAGCTAACTACATTGAAACTAACACACCTATTGTTTACAGTTTCTGTTTGTTGGCTTGGTCTAATGAGCCACACTAAGTGTGCACTGTGCCTGAGTCATATTTAGCATACTCATTCAGGCCCCTAATGGGTGGTCTCACACCTATTAGCATGCTGGCTAGCCCTATAGTTTTCCTTGTTTAGTTTTAAGTCTGAGGATGGAATTATAAAAAGGAGATAGGTGATGTCTAAGGCCTCCATTCCTGTTCAAAGAGGGATTGTCTTTCCTAACAAAAAATGCTTCTTTATCTCCCCTCTTAAACCATTTCTTTTCTCTGGCTAAAATCTGTACCTCACTGTCTTCAAAGGAGTGATTAGTGGTTTTGAGATGGAGATGCACAGCAGATTGGGTCCCCGAGGAGATCTTGCGACGGTGTTGGTACATTCTCTTATGGAGTGGCTGTTTAGTTTCCCTGCCCTGTTTCCTTGCCCTGTCTAATCTCTAGCGCCTTCAATGAAAGTGTTTAGTGCTGCCCCCTGTGGGTTGGTCATGTACTTTTCAGTCAGAGCTGTAGATGCTGCATTTGAGGTGATAATGTCACTCATCACAACTTTTCAAAAGTCATTTTCCTGTAATGTCGACTGAACCAGACACAGTCATTCCACTTCATACATATTTTCACAATTTATTAATTTTTATTTGGCTTTTTTTTTTCTTTTTTTTTAAGAAAGGCTACAATGACCTCACACTTTCCACGACTCACAAAATTAAAATTGGCATGGATAACTATTAGCACAGAAGCTGATAGCCCATAGATAAAATTGTCAAAGAACTAGACAAGATTCTTTAGTAAAATCTTTATTATGTTAACTTATCATATCCACTTAAGTAATGATGACATAGACACATGTTGCTATGTGAATGTCAAATGAGGAACTGCCCCCTCCCTAACCTGACAAATGAAAACAGAAACCGAACTCAAGTCAATTACATGGACATAAAAATGTGAAAAATTGCATTTATACGATACAAATTTGATCAGAGCGAGCTTTTTGAAGTATTTCCATGACCTCAGTATAACCCATTGCACATTCATATAAACTCATGATGCTGAAAAGAGGAAAGAGGCTGAAATCTTTATACTGATGTAATGAAAAGTAATAAGGACATCTCCCACTGAGTGAAAGTTCATTAAAATGTCTCCATGTCTAGTTAAAGGTGCAAACATAGTTAGTTCATTTCAAACTGCAGTGGTCCAAAGTTATGTCTCACTTACTTTATGCATTCCGAGCATCCTAATTATTCTCCTTGATGAGTTTATAAGCGCTTTTCATGACTTTCAGAAGCCAAAGCGCAGTTTTGCAGTCACTGTATTGCTAATAAAAAACTAGCATTCTAACAGTTCCTTTTCAAGAGGTCTACTAGCTGAATATATCTGTACTAGGACAAGACAAATTTCAAATTACATGGAAGAAATCAGGTACAGGCCCTCAAACAAAATGCACAATATTAGACACAGATTATCATCACAAAACATATTACTAATCCAAATCCAAATCCAAACCTTCCTAAGTTATGTCTCACATCATGCACAAGATATTTTTTGTCAAATATTTTACTTTCAATTATTATCTAACCCACAGATATTAAATTTTTTAATTATAGAAAATAAAGGAAGAAAAAAACTCTTGATCAGTGAGGGCCAAAAGCGATTTTCTTAACTACAACGAGAGGCCTGGACCTTTGGATTTTAACATGAATTCATTCAACACCTGATAAACATGTCACCACAGCTGCCCTGGGGTAGACAGACAGAAGTGAGAACACAAGTCTACGCCATCAGCCTCTCAGACCACTCAGCAATCACTCACTTACTCTCATACCATTTCACTGGCAAGATGGGTAAAATGCCTTGCCCAAAGACACAACTGTATGCCCTGCCATCCTCTGGCTTGGTGGAGAACTATAATCAAATCACTGTCCATGTCTGCTCTACTGTTTGGGTTTCTTTGGTGGACTGCACTCGTCCTTCACCCCTGTGAGCACCAGAGGGGTGGAGTTTGTGCCTCCATGGTTGCTGCTGGGGCTAAAGAAAGGCAGCAAATTTTGAGAAAAGTTACAGCCAGTGAAGGAGTGAATGAGATCTGCAGTATGTACATCGTAGAAGTCAACCAGGCCACTGTGATAGTTCACAAACACCCCCACCTTCTTTGGAGCAGATTTGAGGGACAGGCGGTCACCCGTACATGCATAGTGCTTACCCCCTCTCAGACAGATGGTCCAGAAGCCGCTGTGAGGGTGCAGATTGGGATTATCCCTTCTAACACTCTTCAGTGCCACACCTATATCCCACTCTGTCTTTTCTCTGACCTCAACCTCAAAGTAAAACTTGCCGGAAGAAAAACTTTGCTTCCCGAGAACTCCAGGAGAGTCAGAGAACCTCTGTGCAGTGTCTGGGTAATTATTCTTCTTGTCGGTGTGATGGACCTGTTTCAGATCGTCCGACAGAGTGAGGTTAGGATTAGCTGTACTTGGATCCAAGGTGATGTCCACTGCAAACGTCTGCACTCTCTTGAAGACATTTTTCTTTATTCGTGCATTGATTTGCTCTTTCAGCTCAGACAGAGCCTGGACTGCTATGCCCTTACATGTCTCCACCTCAAAGCTCCCGCTGTTCCAGTTCTTCACTTCAATAGGGGGCAGTGCAGTGCAGTTCTGTAGAAAGTAGAAATAGTCTTCACAACATAAGTGCTTCTCCAGCTCAGAGCTCCTCTTCTCCAGTTCACTGATCTCCTGCGTCAGCTGTTGGACCCGGTCCTTGGCCTGTCTCTCTGTCTGTTTGTGTTTTTTAAGTAACTCCTTGATGAACTGCTTCTGCCTGCTCTGAACAGTCTCTATCAGAGCAGCGAAGACCTGTTGACCTGCAGCCAGCTCTTCATCATAAACTCTCTGACTCAGCTTCATGTGTTGCCAGATCTCCTCGATCTTCAGTTTCCTCTTCTCCACCCAGCCCTGGGTCTTAGCCTGAGAGAGCTGCAGAGAAGACTTCTTCCTGTCACAAAGGTCCTTCAGAGAAACAATCGTATGATTCTTGTGCTTTAAAAAAGAACACGCTCTACAGATGTAGCTCTGATCAGTTTGACAGAACTCCTTTAGGGGCTGGCCATGTGTGGAGCACACTCTGTCCTTCAGGTTCTGCGCAGGCCCTATCAGCTCGTGGTTCTTTAACCCAGGCGCTGCCTGGTGGGGCTCCAGGTGGCTTTGACAGTACGAGGCCACACAGTTTAGACAGGACTTCAGGGCCTTAAGCTTGGGCTCAGGGCACACATCACAAGGGACGTCCTCTGGTCCAGCCTGGGCCCGGTGCAAGCTTCGGATCTTAGCCACCATCTCTGACACTAAAGTGTTAGTCTGGAGATGGGGTCGGGATTTGAACCTGTTCTTACAGAGAGGACACACTGGAGGGTTGAGGTCCCAGTTCCTGGTGATGCAGGTTTTGCAGAAGTTGTGTCCACAAGGAGTGGTGACTGGGCTGTTGAACAGCTCTAAGCAGATGGAGCAGAGGAAGTTATCCTCAGACCCGACAGCTGCCGCCATTCTGACCCCTGAAACACACACCTTTACATTATTAGTTTTTTTTTTTTATTGTTGTTTATTTGTTATCTTATTATAGGGCAGTGACTGAATAATTTGGGGCTTTAGAGAAACGGTTACAAATAGCCTTTACCCAATAGCCAGTCATCCCCAAAACCTTTCTGAGTGTCATTCTGTTTATCAGGAGAGTATCAAGGAGATTTAAGACATCTCATATAAAAATACCTGCATCATCAGGATTGAACGTAGTGTAGGTGTTTTTAAATAGGAATATGAAGCATGAGCATCAGTTCCTCTCTGTCTCGCTCTGTCTTATGCAATAAAAAGGGATGAGTAAGAGAATGCTTGCTCTCTTGCACAATGCTTTAAGTTACGTCAAGCCACAAACCAGCAGTAAAAGTACCTGGGCTAAATAAGGACTGAGCTAGTTCTAAATCAAAATGGACCCACTGATGACAAGCTATTTGGAAAGCAATATATGCAGATAAATGATACAACTGAACTTGGGAAAATTGTGTTTGCTGATGATACAACGTTAATCTCAATGTTAAAAAAAAACCCAAAAAAACATAACAGGCAGAGATTCAAAGAATAACCACATTTTTAGGAGTCATGATTGATGTAGGGCCTTTTCGAGCTTGTTCCCATGGAAATAATGTTCCTTTGGCTATAATATTCCACAGTATGGCTTAGCTTTCTATTTCCATGGAATCATACAGGTCATGTGTCTCCTCCAGAAAGTTACATACTGTGCCTTTAAAACTAAACTAAAACTTTTAAACTACTACATTAAGTAAGCATAAACAGGAAATTATTGTTTTGTAAGTATTGTCTGGAAAAGATGGCAGATAACAGATTATTCTTCTTTCTGCTCCTTTTCATTCATTTTTCATATTTCAATGTTTCATGACACCGATGATGCCTTTTATGGTTCATTAATTAAATAAATAAATAAAATAAAAGTACTCACCAGGCAGGAAGGGAAAGAAGAGCAGCAAAAGCAGAAATGAACCGGTTTATACTGTTTCCTGGACTATAAGGCGAAATGTTCCATAGACAGTGAGTTGCTAAGAGAGTGCTGTGTGCTTCCTGGTGCAATTTTAAGAGGTGGAGCTCTGGGGAGTGGCAGTTTATACGCAGTGAAATCACATGCAACATGCGATCACAACACCTGAATGTGACGTGCGGGTGACACACCTTTTCACAGAAAGCCAGATCAGTGTAGAGCAAAAACTATGGTGAATCCTAAGAAGAAGCAGAATTTGATAACACTTATTTACATACCACAAGAAGTAGGTGGTAATCGGTTTGTTAGTGATCATTTAGCTATTAGTATTTATAAAATCCTTATAAATGCCTATTAAGATTATAGTTTATGAAGTCTAAGGAAGCCTAATAGCATCCTCCTAGCTAATAATGCACATGAGAAGGACAAAAAAATCGGCTTCAATTGAACTCGGCCAGTTATCCAGTTTTTCTGGCGTGAACACAGCGCTCAGAGTCCCATCTCCAGATGTTGAGCCAGGCTTGGTCAGAACTATCTGAGTGCCCAAAATGGCTGTCATTTTTGGATATTCCTTGTATTTTCTGCTCTGCAAAACCAAGTAGCATAACAACGCAGACAACCAACCTACAGGGTAATAAAAACACCATTTACATTTTCATTGTCTACTTCCATTCAATTATCCTGAAATAAATCAAAACTTGATTGTAAGGGCTTTTTTGTGAAATGTTTTTTTAAAGGACAAATTATTTGTATTGTAACTGGCCTTTAAACATGCTCCTGAGTAGCTTTGCTTTGGCATTTCATGTTTTAGAACTTAAAATAATGGCTATCTTCAGGCAATAGACGCCTCATTTCTACAGTTGCACTCCCAATACTGGGAACTGGGGATAGGACACAATCTACTGGCAGCAAAGGGAATTACAACTTAATAAATAAACCACGACTAGGGTTAGCAACATGCTAACAAGCATGTAGTTGTGAATGCAATTTGACGGCAGATATGTATAGAATGTATCTGGTGATGATTTGTGGACTTAAAAACACGGAGACCTGTGACGTAACAATCCAGGGAAGTTCAAAATTGCATGTATCTTGAGTTCTTAGAGGGAGCTGACTTATTAAACAGGATTCTTCAAACAAGCGTGAAACAAGCGATATACAACTCCAGGTATGTTTTTGAGGTTAGAACAATGTTAAAAGTGACTTGATGGCAGCTTACTCTATAAAAGAATAACCTCCACCTTTACAAATGCTAAATTTCTCAGATTTCTAAAACGTGTCTGTACAAATGTATATTTATTATGTTTTCCCTCATTGCTGTCTCCCCTGTGGTGCGTTGACAGTGATGGACAGGCAGCTACGGCAGGTCGTCGGGGTCAAAAGTAAGTGGATATTTGTGTTACACATATCTGCACTTCCCCTTGTCTCCACTGAGAGCCAGGGGCAATAGGGACATCACTGTATAGCTCCTTTAAAGTCCCTATGGTGTGGACAGTGGATGGACCTATATAGCAGCAAAAACATGATGAAAGCATGTGAGGTCTGATGTACTGGGGTCTATTTGGGCAGACTGGAGTGTGGGGACAGTGTTGCTCCATTTGCAGAACACAGCTGTCAACTCAAAGCAAAATATTGGCTTTTGGATCAATGTGCGCTTTTAAGAATACAAGCCATAGACAGAAAATGGCTACATGTGGTGTGGTGTCCAAAACAAATCATAGTAGTGGTAATAGTACAGGCCTTTTGTCTGAAAATGTAGAGAGTCTCCACAGTGTATCTGTGATTAGACTGGCTGACCCGCCCTTGTGGTATTGAGACTTTGCAGTGACATCACGCTGGGCGTGTTCTACCTGTATGTGTATTGGTGGATTGTTCACCAGTTACCATGGAGACACAACGCACATATTAGCAAACACAGCCAAAAAAGTTTTAAGATGGTCTGAAAACTCAAGAAAAAATGCAAAATGGATTTAAACAACACATTTTCAGGAGCTGTGATCAAATGGATTTAAACAACACATTTTCAGGAGCCTGTGATCAATCCGAGCGTTCATTGTCCAGTTTAGGTGTTTGATTTTTAACAAAAAAGGTGAGAGTGACTAACTGAAAAACTGTTGACTAATGCTAGCTAGCTTGTGACTGTAATGTTATTTGAGGGGGGACATGTTTAACAGCACAAATCATCTCACCTGTTGTAGTTTCAACTAAGTCAGTTCTTTATGGTCAGATTTTGTTAAACTGAAGCTCAGATTAAAGTCTCACAAAGCCTCAGACAGAGCATGCCTACAGTTAGCATCACACCCCCAGAGTTATCCAAATGATTCTAATGAAGCTGTATGGAATTTAAAAACACAATAGAGCACTTCCTGTATTGCCACATGACATCACAATGTGAAACAGAGTGTTTTCTGTTTGAGAGAAGAACTCAGCCTAACTATGCAGGATTTGTGTGTTAAACATGTGTGAATGAAAATAGAGTAATATGAGCCCTTTAACTAAGTTTAAGTGAAAAGACTAGTGTATCCAGTCATAGGCAATTTAAAACACTCCACACCGCTGCTCCTACTGCATCTTTGAACACGAAAACGAAACTATTTTTCCGTAAAAGATAAATGCGTTTCAGACCAAAAAGAGGTTAAACATTTACAGCTTTCAAGGCGCTCGGAAAACAACATTTAGCAAACTTTCTCAAACACAAGAGGAACGCCCCCGGAGCCTCACCAGCTGTGGATACACTGTGTTAAAGGGAAACGTAATGACTTCTTCTTTGAGGTTTAAAACTAATTAGGCTTGAAAATATGTAATTCCGAACAACAAACAAATCCATGGAGACTAACCTGCAGCCAGTCTAAATGAAGTGTAGATCTGAGTACTTCCCAACGGCAACGCTTCTCTTCAACCTCTCAGTCTAATTACCGCAAATATTTTGACTGAACTTTTGTAACTTCTGCAACTTCAGATATCCAAGAGGGAGGGTACTGTGTTTTATTCATAGAGAGCCGCTTTTGAATATTTAGATATTTTAATGAGTGATCTGTTTCTTGCAAGCGCATATCAACAATAAAACTATGTGTGGCATTAGTGATTACCCTAAGTGTTCCCATACCTCAATACAAAGAACAAATAGTCAGGAATACTGCAAAAACACCACTCCAGTTTTATCTAGAGGAATAAGCCCGATGGCACAAAAGAACAGAGGAGCTGAAGGTTATTTTCAAATGAATGATTCCATACAATTCCATATTTCCTGATAACGCAACAAAAGAACGGCTATTATTTTTAAACAAAAGCGGCCCAAGTACTGATCCTTGTAGCACTTCAAAACCGTACTTGCAATTTGTTCGCAAACTGAACAAACCCAATATCTGAACATTCACAATATGATCCCTGTTACTGACGCTGAATATATAATATAGTTGCTGTGTTCTTTGGCAAGAGACTTCTCCTACTTTACCTTTGCAAATGTAATGTGATGTTGTGATGAATGACGGTCAGAGAAGTCATTGGCAGAGACAGACAGGCACATCAAGATCATATCCCCAGGAAAAAAAATAAATAAATCAATTTAAAAATGTAAGAAGCTGCACCTACTTGAATAACATATGTGAAAGTGTAACAGTACTCGTGCATGAGTTAATGTTTTGGTTACTCTCACAAAAGAACAGAGGATCAGAGTCCAGCTTAAACATGTATAGTATTTATAAATATGGATATTGTAATTATTGTTAGAAGTTAATTTAGAAGTTTGTTTGAGTACACACATTTTATTTGCATTGGCATGAACCATTAGCATCAGACTCCCAAACTCATGGATGAATGAGGGATTTGAATGGTAGTAGCTTACCACCAGTGTGTTATGTAGAAGTGAAACTAAATGGTTTTGTTTCTGTTTCTCTGCCACTTGCTGTTCTGTGAGGGAAGGGCTGAGCAGGGAGGGGCCGTGTCGTGAGAGCATGGATAGTGTAGTAGAGAGTTTCCTGGTTACGTAGGCTTGTGGGCTTAGACAAGGCAAGTCAGGCCAAGTTTATTTGTATAGCACAATTCATACACAAAGTAATTCAAAGTGCTTTACAGAATAAGAAAGACATTAAAATCACAATACAAACAAAGTCAGTCATATGCACAGCTAAACAGAACCGTTTTGAGCCTGGATTTAAACATTGTCAAAGTAGAGACCTCACATCTTCAGGAAGACTGTTCCAGGTTTTAGCTGCATA
The DNA here is from genome assembly GCA_000787095.1 of Periophthalmodon schlosseri. Lineage (NCBI taxonomy): Eukaryota > Metazoa > Chordata > Actinopteri > Gobiiformes > Gobiidae > Periophthalmodon > Periophthalmodon schlosseri. The sequence continues at coordinate 2,287 of KN485343.1, read as the reverse complement.
AAACTGAAACGCTGATTCCCCATGTTCAGTCCTGACTCTGGGCACCAGCAGGAGGCCGGTCCCTGAGGTGCATATGGAGATGTAGACAAGACGTGTGGTCTTGTTTACATAACCGAAAGGAGGGCTTGAATAGTGTCTGGGAGAGACCGCAAAATCACTCAAACATGCACGAATGATTCACAAAACCTCTTCAGGCATGTTTTTTGATGAGGGGAAAAAGGTTATAACAAGGCAAAAAGCTAAAAAAAACCCCCACAAACTTAGGTAATATATATGATTAAATTACATTACAATAGTTGCTTTATAAATCCAAAGATGTATTAATCAGTAGACCTATATAAATGCATCAGATGGTGAAAATGTAATTAAAAGCAAAACAAAAATGAACATGATCAAATACAACAGTTATTATAAAGCCCTCTATGTCTGAAAAAATATTATATTGAACCCAACACAGTCAGTTGTAAAGCGACAAACCCCCACTCTCTGCTTGGACATGACACTTCACGGATGCGGTTCACAAAATGGCCACTGGGCTCTCCTAAAAATGACATAAAAACATTTGAGAGTCTCCTCCTCCTGCTTCCTCTTCTCTTGTCTCTCTCACAGACACTTTATCTTCAAATGCACAACGAGGACTCGAGCTAGAGCCAGAGAGTCCACTACAATAAGTCCCCTCACATACAAAAGAATTCTTCAAAGGAGTCTAAGGTGCAATGTTTCCCTGGTCTTTCACTTCCTACTTTCAAATAAGAGAGAACATTTTGTTCATTTTGTTTTTGGCTATTTTCATGGCATGGATTTTCATTTTCATTCATTCAGCTCCCTGTGTTTGTATTGTTTTAACATGGGTGGAGGAGAATGCATCATCACTGGACAATGGTATTATATGAGAAGGCCAAATTCCCTCAGTGTTTTTCAAATTGTGGTAGGTGTATCCGTGGTAGTATGCGATTCCCTCTACGGTTTGAGTATTTGCTTTATTTACAGACATTTTTATTAATGTTTTTTCCTCTCATTTAGGTTAATAATTATGTATAACTACCTTATCCATACTTCAGTCTCAATGTAGACCTGGTTTAGCCCTAATTTAAGCCTAATAACTCTGGATTTGTGGACTGCTCCTCCTACTTTTGGCAGATGCACTCTCCAGTAATCCCCTTTATTTCTGGGTCCATAATTGGCTGTTTAACTCCGTAAAGCCAAATATTATCCCAGGTCGCATGAGAAAGTTGAAAACCTTGTTCAAGGTTATTTTCAAATTATTGATTCAATACAGTTCCATATTTACTGATAATGCAGCAAAACAATAGGTATTGTTTTAAAACAAAAGTGGTCCAAGTACTGATCCTTGTAGCACGCCAAAACTGAAGCAATGCAATATTTGCAATTTGTTCCCAAACTGTGCAAACCTAATATCTGAATGTTCACAATGTGATCCCTGTTTCCGATGTTGATTTTATACTGTTGCGGTGTCCTTTGGCAAGACACTTCTCCCATTTTACCTTTGCAAGTGTAGTGTGATGTTATGATGAATGATGGTCAGAGAGGTCATGGGCAGAGACTGACAGGCACATCTCTGTCAATGTAGCTGTCAGTGTAACTGATGAAAGATCATATCCCCAGAAAAAAAATAAAAAATAAAAATGTATTTAAAAATCTATACATCTACTTGAATAATATATTGAAAGTGTAACAGTACTCTTACTTGAGTGAATGTTTTGGCTCCTTTTCCCTCTGTGAGTAAGTCTAAAGTGACAAAAGCTTCATGTTGACAATATTAAATGATATAAAGATTTGTGTTTCTTGCACCGTTCCTTCAGATATGATTTGTTTTTTTCTAATTTTTGTGTCTGTCCTTTGAAAATACCAGATTATTGTTTTGTTATTCCAATTACATTCACTTCAAATTATAAATCAGATGTTACGCTACTGTTACTGACAGTTGAGTAGTAGTTTCCCCAAGTGAAAACTGGCTACTCAAATCTGGCACAAAATGTCTAACTTTTGTTCAACTTGTAGCTTGAGTATTGGAGGTTAGCAAAGGGCGAGTAGATAAACGAGGTGTCCTTTCCAAACGAAGTGGAGGTGATCCATCAGGTGTCCGGCTTCATTATACTGGAGTCCAGCCTGAGAGAGACTGCCTTCTCTGGACATCCTGGTCTTATTAGAAGCACTTAGACCAGAGGGACACAAATGGGCCCATTTCCACAACCAATGAGTGAGGGTCCTGCTACACTGAAAAAAATAAAATAAACTGCAAAATTAAATAAATAAATAAATAAAT
>KN485342.1:4316-25650 GCA_000787095.1 Periophthalmodon schlosseri | reverse complement strand
GGGGTGGTGTGTGTGTGTGTGTGTGTGTGTGTGTGTGTGTGTGTGTGTGTGTGTGTGTGTGTGTGTGTGTGTGTGTGTGCGCGAGATGGGGTCGGTATGATGGGGCAGGTGGTGTGTTTGGGATGGTATGGTGGGGCATGCTGTGTGTGTGAGATTGATGGGTGGTATGGTGGGGCAGGTTGTGTGTGTGTATGAGATGAGGGGTGGTATGGTGGGGCAGGCTGTGTGTGTTGACATTGGACGGATTGACAAACTGATCCGTAAAGCTGGTCACATGATCGGCTATGAGCTGGAGGCATTTGTCACAGTGAGGGGCAGGTGGACAGTGGACAAACTGCCCTCCATCATGGACACTCCTGCTCACCCACTGCATCGGAATATAGCAGGACAGAGGAGCTCATTCACCAACAGGCTCCTACAGCTTCCATACAGGACTACATACAGGACTACGTTCAGGACTGCAATGGTCTAAGTGAGCAAAAAGGAGTCACACTACTTTAATTTTACGTTGTTGGCTATGATAAAATTGGTCAAAGTGAAATTTTAAGTGAATTTATAAAATTGAATGTCTAAATAGGCTTAATAAACAACCGTCTTCTGTATACAACAATAATAACAATGCAACAATATGTGACTTATTCTGGGGCCTAACCTCTGCACAGGTTGCTCTTCACATTTTCATTTCAGTGCCATAATACTCACTGCTCCTTTTGCTTAACCCTCCTCATCGTGCAAAAATAATGAAATTCAGGAGACACTCTAGACACTTTACCTCCTGTTTAGTTTAAACAGATGAATGAATCTCCTCTGAACCTCAGCTCACACTGTTAGAAAAGTGCTTTTATTGAGAATATTCAGATTTTTCGTTTGAACCATAGACTGTATAAAGAAGTAGACCAAGGGAGTGTGACATCACCCATAGCATTTGGCTCCAGTCAAATGAAACTCATCGAGGCTAGCAGTTATTTGGCGTATTTGGAGCCAAGTTCCATATTTGGTATTCCGACCACAAGTATCATAGCAATCAAAAAGCCAATCCAGAGCCAAGCTATTGAAGGTGATGCCCCTTCCAGCCCGCACCATTGGTCTAGCAGAGAGTGGGCGCTTAGCAACGCTGTCAATCAAACCTGTTGCTAATGCTAGCAGGAGTAACCTTGAGGAAAGAAGACGCCCGATTTGTCCATTATAAACATTCATATCTTGATTTATGGACAAAATAGCGGAATAAAAACATCAGGATCATGTAAAGCGGGCTAATACAAACATTTTAAGACCCACTGCAGCAGTTACAGAGAGAGGGGTGAAGATTTTACAATGTAAAATGAATTGAAGCCAGAACCATGCCCATGAGCACTTCCTATTTGGAACACAGTGGCTAGCACGTTAGCTATGTTCATTTATATATACAGTTTGAACATTTTATGTGCCTTGTGTTTTCACACTGTTATTTAGCCTCACGTTAGTAAAGACTTAACGGTGTTGTGCTGCACTTTCCCCCACTTTCTATAGGTGTCCAATCAAAAATTGGAGTCTGAAACCTTGAAAGATCTATGTAATGGCCTAAATCTCACACAATTTCTATTCTGACTAGACCTGACTCTAGAAATAAAGGCACACTCATTGATGTAATCTTTATACATGGATGTGAAAGACACATCCATGTATAAAGGTGAGAAGTTCGTATAAACATTTCAATGAGCAGGCCTTCATCTCTGACCTGTATTAGTAATATCGGGGCCAACGTCAGCATTCCCTGACCCTGATATGGCCTTAAACTTTTTCATTGATACATTTACTGAAATTGTAGACTGACATGCGCTTTTAAGAAAATTAGAATGAAAAACTAACAATCCTTGGTTCAACAGAAATTGCAAGTTTAATTAGAGATAGAAAAAATAAAAATAAGACAAAACACACAGACACCACATTGGGCAGTTTGAATCTGAGACGTTTCAAGGGATTTTTTACTTTCAAAATGGCTGCTTTGTTAAGAACTTGTCATGACCACACCCTGAGTCTTATACAGATTCAACAGAACAGAACAACTTTTGATCCTGGATATGTCCTGATGCTGCTGCCTCAGTTTGGAGTACATCGGATAAAAACCCTAGGGCAAGTTTGTTAAAGTACAAGGTCCAGATTTCGGCCTGCAAATTTTGATTCAAAATGGCCACCTTCACACTGGAGATAGGGTGTGGTCCCCAAAGAATTTTTTGCACAGGGTCGCATAAAGAATGTGTACCAAATTTCATTGGATTATGATAAACTTTTTTTCTTCACTTCCCATTGACTTTTTTGAGGCATAGCCATGCAAATATGGATGTAGATAGGGGGTGGTCTTCATTGGCATTTTTGTTCAGAATTATATCAAGGGTCTGTGTACCAAATTGTATTTCTTCTAATTTCTAATTTTAGCTTTGCGGGGGGCACTGGAGGGCCATTTTTAAAGATAGAATTTTAATCCACACATCATTTTGTCCAACTCATCAAAATACACAAACGCTACATTGGGTTTGTGTGAATGCAACAATGTTTGCAAAAGTTACAGGGTTTTTTATGCTTTCAAAATGGCTGCTTCGTTAAGAGCTCGTCATGACCACAACCTTATGACTTATGTAAATTCTTTTAATAACTATTGACACCAGATATGTCCTGATGATGCTGCCTCAGTTTGGAGTCTGTCGGATAAAAACCCTAGGACAAGTTCTTTAAAGTACGAGGTCTAGATTTTGGACATCTGTATAATTAGATTCATAATGGCCACCTTCAGATCAGTGATAGGATGTGGTACCCTTAGACTTTTTTTCTCAGGATCACATGAAGGGTGTGCTTACCAAATTTCTTCAGTCTACAACAAACAAAGATTTTCTACTCCATTACAACTGTGCAGGGGGCGCTGGAGAGCCATTTTTAAAGATAAAAGTTTAATTCACAGATCATTATGTCCAGATAATCAAAATACACAAACGCTACATTGGGATTGTCCAGATCCGACCATTTTTGCAAATTTTTATACTCTTAAATTGGCCGCTTCGTTAAGAGGTCGTTATGACACACCCTTGGACTTATGTAAATTATTTTAACAACATTTGACTCCAGATATGTCCTGATGATATTGCACCAGTTTGGAGTCTGTTGAATAAAAACCCTAGGACAAGTTCGTTAAAGTATCAGGTCTAGATTTCGGACATCTGCTTGTTTTGATTCAACATTGGACATAGTGTGTGGTCCCCATAGAATGTTTTGCTCAGGGCCACATAAAGAATGAGTGTAGCAAATTTCATTGGATTATGACAAAGTTTTTTTTTTTTTTACTTCTCATTGACTTTTTTGAGGCGTGGCCATGCAAATGTGGATGTAGACAGGGGATGGTCTTTGGCTTTTTTGTTCAGAATCTCATGAAGGCTGTATGTACCAAATTTCACTTGTCTACAACATACTAAATTTTTCTGCCTCATTTTAACTTTGCAGGGGCCGCTGAAGAGACATTTTTAAAGATACAAGTTTAATTCACACATCATTATGTCCAGTTTATGAAAATGTATGCTACATTGAGTTCATCCAGATCTGACAATTTCTGCAAGAGTTACAGGGATTTTTGAGTTTTCGAGCTCTTTAAGAGCTAGTCATAACCACACGCTGAGACTTATGTAAATTCTTTTAACAACTTTTGACCCCAGATATGTCCTGATGATGCTGCCTCAGTTTGGAGTCTGTCAGAACAAAACCCTAGGACAAGCTTGTAAAGAGGTCTAGATTTTGGACGTCTGAAGTTTGATCCAATATGGCTGATGCCCTATGTGGTTTAGGGTGGGGCCATAATATACTTTTTTGTCTATCTGGAGATGCTCTATGTACCTGCCAAGTTTTATGTGCCCATAATAAAAAAAAACCCAAAAAAAACAGGGTCTGCCTCCTCCTATCTCATAATGTATTTTAATTTTCCAGAGGGCACCACTGAGCCATCCTGCAATGTATATTCTTGGCGACGTTACGTAACTTAAATTTGAGTCAATCTCCAATTAAAAGAAATGCTGTCTGGAAAACGACACACCAAACTAGGCCAGATTTGGATTGGGCATTTTTTTGCAAAAATAATTGTTTATTGTTTATTAGATAAGCTAGTATTCATACATTACCAACCGATATCTTATTAATAGCTATTGTAAATTCTAAAGAGGAAATATGTGATGCTTTTGCAATTGGCATTTTATCTCTGCATGCGACGTTTTGGGACTCAGGCAGATAACAGTCACATTTTCTCTTTAAGACCTTTCACTTACATGGAGGTCTTAAATACACTCCAATCCATAGACCCAAAAAACTCCACAGGAGCTAATGACCCTGATCCAAAACTTTTATTGCTAGCTACCCAATATTTAATTTATCCTCTTTTACATATTTTTTTATTTAGCAATTCAAATGGCAGTTATACCAGAACTATGGAAAAAGGCTCATGTTTTGCCTTTACATAAAAGGTGGGACAACTAAAAATGTAAACCATTTCTGGCCAATATCTAAATTACCTTGTCTTGCAAAAGTTGTAGAAAAGTTGTTGCAAATCCAACTAAAAATGTAAACCATTTCTGGCCAATATCTAAATTACCTTGTCTTGCAAAAGTTGTAGAAAAGTTAGTTGCAAATCAAGTTACAATGTATCTAAATAAATGCTCCATTTTAAAGTCTTATCAATTGGTTTTCAGAAAAGGGCATAATACTGTCACTGCAACCACAAAAGTTTTAAATGACATTTTCTCAGCCCTTGAAGACAAACAAGATTGTGTAGCTCTGTTTATTGAGGCTTTTGATTCAGTGGATCATGGAGTCCTCTTGAAGCGTTTGAAGCATATTGGATTATATAACTGAAAGATAATTTTGAAACCAAACTAAACCCATTGGCTACTACTGCCTGGGTTTTAATCACATTTTCTAACTAAGTAAAGGAGTGCCCCAAGGCTCAGTTTTGGGCTCATTACTGGGTTACAATTTAAGAGAAAGCCACATATATTTATATGCAGATGATGCTGTTTTGTATGCAAGTACTCCCTCTGCTGTTCAAGTGCTTTTAAAACTGCAACTGCAAGATTTTAATGAAATTAAAAATTCCCTCATAAATCTTACACTGTCACTGAATGTAAAAAAAACTAAGGATATGATTTTTTTTCAGTGTAGCGAGCTCCTCCCTTTAGATAGATATAAGGCAGTGTCCACTAGTTAGCCTACATGTCATCACCTCTTGTCATGGTCTATTATTGAACTGGTTTGTTTTCATCATTGAGATCCTCCATGCTCTCGCAAGCAACTAAACTCTTCTCCCTAAACTCACTCGTGAATCTAATACACACCGCTCTTTTCACTGTTGTGCAGTCGGTGCTGTGCAGGCTCCGTACGGAAACATGCTCCGCAATGGTTCCTTGTGCTCCGTGCACTTCAGTTTCACTTGTTTTGTTTAATCATAACTATTTAAACCATAAAGGCAATAAAATAAGAATCAAAGATTTTTAGTAATTGAATTACTTGATTTACTTGATTAATCGTTTCAGCCTTACTTAAAGTCAAAGTATTGAAATCAGTGTCACCTACAATGTCCCACAGTATAACATTACACTAATTTCTGATCTGTTCAGAATATTAAGGGAGCTGTACCTGATTTTTATCACCCATTAACATGAAAACACAACTAATTCATTTTAAGTGGTTTGCAGTGGTCCAAAGTTATTCCTGATAGTAAAGCTAACAACAACAAGCATGCTAGCGCATACTTCCTGATTACCAGACAATAAAATGATCTGCATGCTCTCTGCATCTAATTAGAACATTAGAAGACATTTTGACATCAAGAGCTGCTTATACACCCTGTTCACCCACCATCACAAACATTCATAGAAAGGCCAACAATATTTGGGGAAACTGAATCAGCCACCAGCAGGTTATGGAGTGAACACTGCACCACTAATCTTCTCTGCTATAACCCTGTTGTTTGTAATGTTTATCAGTTCACATGAATAGACTTCAGAACAGTGCTAATGAGAAGAAGACTTTGGTTCACAAGTTCTACAGCGCTTTGCATCAGAGTATTTGTGGATGCTAGCAAGCACAGGCCAATACCTTTTCTCCCAGTCTGATTGAATGAGAGAAGCTCATCCCGCACAGCTGCAGCTCTGATGAGACAAAGAAGTCAATTTCATTTAAATCTCCACCTGTCCATAATATGGACCACAGGACGGCCTATTTAGTTTGCCTTTCCACCAAGAGAAAAAAAACATGCACTTTGAGAGGCTTATCTCCAGTCTCATCTCATCGTGCATACAGGTCTTACACAGCCACAGTCTCGCCACACTACATTAGGTAACGCTACACCCATATATGCACATATGTTGGGTTTCCATGCTTTTGGGGGATATTACACTCACTATGCTTACATGCACAAAGAATGCGCTAACCAACCAAATTGAAATGAGACCACTTTTTTGCCTCTCCTAGGTTGCTTCCAATACAGTAAAGGTGCACTATGTAAATTCTGATGGAGTGCCTGCAACCTGCTTGTCTTCATGGAGATGTTATTTCTTTGCCTGGAATGTTCCACAGAATGGAATTAATCTTTAATCTTGCAGAGCAATATGGATTCTCACGAGAATCCATCTAGAAATACACCCTCTGGTTAAGCAGGTGGGTGGACTAATCACAGAGTAGCATTTGGGTTTGTGCAGAAGCCAAAAGGCGAAGTGCCCAAGCGAAACAAAACAAACATGGCGATGTTGACAGACATACTTCAACCTATATTGATGAAAATATGGACTATTTTGTTTGTGAAAAACGTGCAGAAGGTAAGAGTTTTATGCATTTATGGCCAGGTTAATTCACCTTATCGTTCCCCAAAAAGATAAGCAGGTCAGATCTGTAGAGAGGCAAGCTCATTCACATTAAAAGGAGACCTATTATGCAAATTTGACTTTTTAGAGCTTTTAATGGCGTTACCATTGTTTCCCTTCTCATTTACCCACTCAAAGGTGCATTTAGAATGATTCATGCATCTTTGAGTAGTCTTTTCTCCTGTAATGAAGATGTCATTGCTCCAATCAACCCGCTTTTTCACTGCCAGTGGTACACTCCCACTGTTCTGTACTTCGTTGTCCTATTTTATTTTATTAATCAGTGATACACACAGGTTTGGCAGAGTCACATAGCCATTTTGGCACAAATGACAAAACAATATGCTGCTCACTAGTATGATCTGCAGCTACAGGAGGGGCTGACAGCATGCGAGACTTTGTTACAATGACATTTATGGTGAAGTGCTGTAAAGGGGGAGGTGGAAATCGGCTCCCACTGGGCACCGCAATTTTCCAATCAGGAAGTCAGCTGACTTCTTTTATTAAGTTGTTTAAGATTAATATTGTGATTTAAAATGTCCATATTATGTCATAATGATCCACAGGTGTTATAGATTATAGTGCAACTTGTAGTCCGTATTTTCCGGACTATAAGTCACACTTTTTTTCATAGTTTGGCTGGGGGTGCGACTTATACTTATATAAGTCGACTTATATGTGAAATTATTAAAATATATGATTTCACATCTTCATTATTGTCACACTGACAACTGTGCGAGGGAACTCTAGGCTTGTGTACCAGTATGGCAGCCATGCGGAAGTGGCTCTTCATCTACTTCCAGAGCGGCGCTTCATCTACTTCTGGAGCAGGCGAAGTTGTTCAGAAGTGACACCAAGGATGAAGAATTCAGTGGATTTGGTGATTTGGAAGAACAAGAGTAAACTTGTTAGCTTGTTTTTTTGCTTTAGTTATCTGATGAATATGATAATGTTAATATCTTACGTTAACATACCAGACACTTATTCAGTTCGTTGTCTATGCTTCATGTAGTTGAATAAATATGTGTTATGTAATAGTTGATTATACATGTTACAGTTCACTTGTTTGACCAATAGATGGCACTGGTGTGTTTGTAATACCTGTAAGAAAATTTACTTGACTCATTTTCTTTTATACATTTCATAACTAATTTCCCCTTATTTATTTCCCCTTCATTTATAAGACCATAAAGGTGATAATTTTTCAATTGTTAGTTTAAAGTTACGAAAACTACTTCCTGTCTTCTGGTTCAGCCTTTTTTTTACGCTAATGCGAAGTCTTACCCGACAGAGTACTATTTAAGAAGCAACTGAAAAGTAAAATATGAAGTTTTCGGTTCACCGGTTTGTTTGCTAGCAGGCCAAAGTGGTATGTATATTTTCCATGCGTTCATATGCAATTTTGTGTGTATGTAATATGAGCCAGAGCTTATGTCATATTTTATGTGTGCTAGTTCTATGGTGTGAACTGTGATGAAGAAGTGGGTGGCCAAACTGACGGAAATAATGGGGACTGTGTAATGAATTGAATGTGCAATATTTTGTATGGTGCAATAATGGGAACTGTGCAATGAGTGTAATGTGCAATGAGTGTAATGTACAATGTGTGTAATGTGCAACAAGTGGAATGTGCAACTATGGGAACTGTGCAATGAGTGTAGTGTACAATTTTTATCTTGACCCTTTTGTGACCCCAGCCCTTGGGACAACAGATGGAAATTAGCCTTCAGCTATAATCCGGTCTATTTACATTCATGTTGTGTCATGTCTGTTCATTAACATGCATTGTCCCAACCAAATAAATAAATAAATAAATAAATACCGCCTGTTGTTCTCTATTTTATTGTTATTAATATAACTTGCCTTTAAAGATAAAATGTCTGTTCTTGGTCTCGGATTTTGTAAAATAAATTTCCCAAAAAAATGCGACATGTAGTCCAATATGACTTATATACATTTTTTTCATCATTATTATGCATTTTTTTGCTGGTGCGACTTATATTTCAGAGCGACGTATAGTCCGGAAAATACGGTATATAGCACACATCATTGAGTGTTTTTCAATGTATTTTGTAAATGAATAAATAACAGATACTGTAAGTTTAATGCCATAACATTGTCTGGCAAAGCAATAACATCTCCACTGAGACAAGATGGGAGACCACACACCAGGAAACTTACATAGTGCTACTTCAATTTGCCTTTACAAAACAAAAGGTAAATAAGTAAATTGAATAAAAAGTAGTAGTACCTTTAACTGACAAAGACATATTGGGCAATGGGAAGATTTTAGTTTTGAACAACTCCCCAACAAGTCCTAAACAATACCTTTAATAGATTATCTCCCAGCGCAGCTGAACTCATCACTGCTGCTTAGGTCTATTAGCGATGCCTTTAATCTGGCTACTCCTCTGGCAGGTCACAGCCTGCACATCAATCCACAGACCATTGTAATTGTTGAAATGGAGAGGTCAAAGCAGAATGCACCAGGGAGGCTGCTCTGAGGCTGATTACACCCCACTGAGCGGCGGCTTTGTGGGGGTGCATAAAACACCAGGCTGATCCTCTGGAGATCCACCCAGACAGACCTTTGCACAACAGGTGGAGTCATAAATCAAGTTTTGGGTAATAAAGTTTGGTGGTATAGAAGGTAATTTAATGTACGAATACCAAATAGTATGTTAATAACCTGCACTCTGCTCGTGGAGCCGACAACTGTTCACACTTATAGATTGTCCTTTGAACATTTCTGCATCTTTTTGTCTTATTGCTGTTTCTTTATCATACAAGGTGTCAAATTTGACTACATGAAAAAAAAGGACAAAATGTATTTTGACGTAACTTTCTAGAAAATAATAAATCTCACTCCTCTTGCCATCAGTAATATAAATGTATATCATTAATTTGATCTAAATATTGATCTAATTATTTAAACTTGCAAATGCAAAATTCAATGACAAACGTAGTGCGGAAAGTCACACCATATGACAATTTTTGACATTCTGTCAAAATGTAAAGCTCTCGATTAAATACTGAACTGCATTTTTACAATGTTTTAGATTAGCTGTGTGTCCTCCCAAATTATGTTTGACTATTTTTTTTTAAATTAAAAGCTAAAAAATACATATTTTTTCTCCCCCACTCTTTGCCACACTTACAGCACATCAGACTGAGCGTGACATTTCTCTCATCAGTGGAACGTTGTTGGCTTATACCTTCTACCTGTTTGCAGCTCAAAGTCACTGCACTGTACTCTCAGATACAAAGCACTGGCAGGTAAACGAATCGCTGCGTGTTACTGGTGTCCATGAAGGTACGCTAATTAAATGCTGGCACACGCCGTTTGTGTGTATGTGTGTGCGCGGCATTTCGGTGTACTTTTTTAATTAAATAGCCTAACTCAGGGCGGGCGGTGCAATGGCGGAGGTGACACCAACCTCCTGGACAGTGACTAAACGCTTGGTGGATTCATTTGCCCACTCCTGTAGCTTGTGTGGGTCGTGGCTAATCGCTAGCGGTGTCACAGCATATCGGCCCATCTTTTTATTAGTGCCTGCCTGTAATGAGTAATTAGCTTCCCGCAGAGAGCGTGTTTGTGCCGTGCCTCCAGGTTCACTCCTCCAGCACTGACTCCTGTAAAGCTCCAATGTGTGTCAGGGGGAAGGCAGCCTGTTTTTCGAATAGGCTTTCATTATATCAACCTCTGCCTGTTTATGTCAGACGCAAATGAGGGCTGTGGAGTTTGTAGGGAAGGTTTTACTCATCCAAAGCATGTGCATGTAATAGAATCCTGTTTGCTGATGTTGAATAGCAAATACCATTTGTAATATCAAATATGAAATGGAAAGTTTTGAATAAAAGAAAAAAGATGACATGCTTAATTGCTGTCTGAACATAATCTATAGAACTTAAAATGGGGGTATGATGCTAAATAGTCTTTTTGGAGCTACCATATTAAAAGCATTGTTCCCGCATCAAAAATATGCCTGAAGTGGTTTTAGATTTCATCTGTGCATGTTTGAGTAATCTAGCAATCTCTCTTGTGCCCCGTTGGAACCCTGCTTACAGTTAGAAGTGTACAAGCCTCAGCCCACAAGCTGAGGCTTGTACAGGTTTGCTCCTGCTTCACAAACCTGATGGGATGTGCAGTAGTTTCATTAGTGGAATTCACACTGTGTTGTGATAGCACTCTGAAGGGGGAGTGACTTGGCACAGAGAGAAAAGGGATGGAGAAGTCAATGACAAAAATAATACTGAAACTTAAATGTGCTAATACATTGTTTTTGGCAAATATAAAGCAAGAAAAAAATCAAATCTGTCAACTGGACAAAGGTTTTTTGAGTGAAGATGTTTCTCTGCTCATCCAAGCAGCTTTTTCAGTTCTGGTTAGATTGCTGGTGGGACACTGCTTTATATCTGTATGAAGGGAGGAGCTAACTACACTGAAACTAACACACCTATTAGTGTAGTTCAATAGACCCAGCTAACAAACAGAAACTGTAAACAAAGTGTGAACTGTCCCTGAGTCCTATTTAGCATAATCATTCAGGCCCCTAATGGGTGATCCCACTTATTAGCATACTGGCTAGCCCTATTGTTATCCCTGTTTTGATTTAGGTCTGAGGATGGAGTTATAAATAGGAGATAGATGATGTCTAAGCCCCCCATTTCTATTCAAAGATGGATTATCTTTTCTAACAAAAATGGCCTCTTTAACTCCCCTCTCAAACCATTTCTTTTCTTTGCTTAAGATCTGTACCACACTATCTTCAAAGGAGTGGTTAGTGGCTTTGAGATGGAGATTTACAGCAGATTGGGGTCCCGAGGTACTCACTACGGAGTTGAGCACATTCTCTTATTGGGTGGCTGTTTAGTTTTTCCAATATAACATAATGCTTACTGCAATCTTCACTACACCGAATGAGTAGACCACATTGCTTTGTTTGTGGCTCAGGGTTTTGTCCTTTGGGTGAGCCAGTTTCTGTCTTTAAGGAACTGAAGGATTGCACAGACATCTTTCAAAGAACTATGAGCAAGCCACCCTCAAACTTGTTTAAAGGGTTTTAAAACTTCAACTTTAAAATAGAAAGGGTGATGGAAATGTATGTGTATTCATGTTGTGAAGAAAATACTCTTACATGTCTCAGACTGTGTAAATGCATTTGATTTGTGTCAGTTAGACCCAGACAGGACATTAACATGTGTGAAAGCCCTGTCCCCATCCCACAGGAAACTCTACAGTGTCTTACCTGTCTAAGTGTAAAAGCTGATCAACTCATGGGTGTGAAACAAAAGTGACTCTGCCTTTGACATGTATGTAGCTGTAATTCTGGTATACTGATATTGAGGGAAGAAAGACTCTCAGGGAGACTCAGACTTGCTTGGGACGGTGGCAAGGCCTGTGACCAGGGCAGGCCTGGGCCCTGTCCTGTCTATGTCTCTTGTAACAAAGAATACATCTTTTTGTATTTCATAATTTTTCAGGCTTTGCAAATGGATTATTATTCATCAAGAGATATAGCATTTTCCACAGTAATGGTGCCAGAAAAGTGGGATCCACGGTTGGTCGTCCAAAACACAGCACAGGTGGAATTTTGTTGTTTTTGGAAGCCCCACACATCGGCAAAGAAAGCAAAAGAAGAACATGGATGGACATTGCCTTCTGTCCTGGATCACCACCGCTGGAGTCGAACAAGTTTTTGCCTGGGGAGCTTTTGAAATACAGACTTTCCTTCGAGCTAATTTTAAAAAGAAATCTTCATCTACAAAGATGTGTATATGTATGTATTTTGGAAATGCAAAGTGTTTAAATAGAGTTCTCTAAACGTGCCAAACTGCCTTAGTTCTGGTCCTATACCATTTTTGATTCATCTCCAAAAAGCTAAAATTTGCATATTTCAATCACTTGATTGGCCTTTTTCAATCTTTTTGTGTGTACCACCACGCTGCTGTAACACCAAGATGCAGGTACGATCCCAACAATGGCCCTCGCCCACTTCTGATTTCCACACTTTTGGGACACAGTTGATAGACCGCTCATCCTTTTAAGTCACTGAAACTAAGCTACTGGAAGTTACAAGTGCTAAAACATCTAAAATCGGATGCAAAACTTCAAGTTTTCAAGTCACCTCCAGGAGGTCCCATTGCTGATTGTATGAGAAGAAAACATGGAGATATGAAGTCTTCAGAATTTGGTGCATCCAGTTTTAAAAATTTTCATTCATTGAAAAATAATGTATATGAGATTGAAGTTGAAATGATTACTGTAACTCTCTGTAACTGTAACTGTAACTCTGTAACTCTCTTCTCTTCGGTCTCCCCAATAAATCCCTCCAGAAACTACAGCTCCTTCAGAACTCTGCAGCCCGGGTCATAACACGGACGCCCACTATCCACCACATCACCCCCGTCCTACAAAACTCCACTGGGGCTTTAAAGGATATCAACTGGTCTACAAGGGGTCTACAAGGGGTCTACAAGGGGTCTACAAGAGGTCTACTAATTACCACCTTCAAAGCAATACATAACCTAGCCCCTTCATACATATCTGACCTCCTCCACACTGCTGCTCCTGCCCGCACTCTCCGCTCCTCCTCCTCTCTCCAGCTCACTGTACCCTCTGCCCGACTCATGACCATGGGCAACAGGGCTTTCAGCCGCTCTGCCCCCCAGCTTTGGAATTCTCTCCCTCCTGATCTCCGCAACTTAGACTCTCTTCCACTCTTCAAACCCAGACTCAAAACTCACCTGTTCAGACTGTCCTACCTCTTATAACCAATCACACATCTTTTATCACAATCAGTTTTTTGTTATGTTTTTATTGTATTTATATGTTTTATCTTATTTTATCTTGTTCAGTGTCCTTGGGTGCTTTGAAAGGCGCTTATAAATAAAATGCATTATTATTATTATTCATTATTAAAAAGTAAAATTTCTGATTAAAAAAAATGACAAAACATTGAAAATGACAAGTAATGTTTAAAAATGTGGAAAGACGAAGCTGAAGTCAAAATCAGAAAAACAATGCACAAGCCTCTTCTCTTTGAAGACCCAACTGAAATGAGTGAATTGAAACCGCCCCTCTCACAGAGTTCTTTGTCTCAACAGTTGACTGTATTGAAGCCATTGACCCAGATCTGAACGACCACCATCCAACCTGTCTGTCTGATCCTTCACCAAATAACTCTACAACACAGGACAAAATGGACACGTGCAGATACAGATGGAAACAAGGAATTTCTCACAACTCACATCACAACAGGACTATTACCCCACTGCTCACATACTACACCACCATGCTGAAGAAGACACAACGTACACTATGCCAGTGGTTGAAGTCTCTGGTTCACAAGGTCAATTGAAAGAACAGGAGAAGATTTTCCAATGAACCATGCTTCATCTGTTGTCAAGCTGGACATTGGAGATATGAGTGCCCTCTACGCCATGAGCCCTCTGCATTTTAAAGTTGAACATGGGTTTAGTTGTGCTATACTTTGCTTTACATAATATCTAGCATCAGGACCTACTTGAGTTATTCTATAGAGTAAAGTAAAAAAAACAAAAAAAAACACATAAGTCACTGCAGCCAACTACCAAACACCAACCAGTCACTGGGTGAAATTCCCCTCTAGTTGTAACTAGCTAGTAAACAGTCAAATGGGTGAAAGTCCCTGCTATTTAGCAAACACTCAGTAGGTGAAACTCCTGTCTAGGGTAACTCACTAGTAAAAGGCAAGTGTGAGAATTTTACTCATGAGGGAGAGTACATTCAAAAGGAGAAGTGCATCTCCATCTAAGGTCTAAGAATTGAGATATTATCTAAGTGCAAAATGCATGAAGACAAATGTAAATGTACAACTATTCGGTTTGAGCACCCGAATGATCCTGGGAGCTATGTTGTTGGGGGCTTCATGCCCCTGGTAGGGTCACCCATGGCTAACAGGTCCTGGGAGACGGGTCATACTAAGAGTGGTTCAGAAACCCTTCATGAGGATTCAATCAAGGCCAGTTATGTCGCCAGGCTGGCGTTACCCAGGGCCCCACCCTGGTGCCAGGCCTGGGGTGGGTGCTCGACAGTGAGCGCCTGGTGGCCGGGCCAGGCAAACAGGAGCAATGTGGGGCCATCCTTCCATGGACCACCACCTGCGGGAGGATCCGTGAGGGGCTGGCGCAGAGAGATCTGGGCGGCAGTCAAAGGTGGGGGCCTCAACAACCGGATCTCCGGACATGGAATGTCGCCTCGCTGGGGGGGAAGGAGCCTGAGCTTCTGTGGGTGGTTGAGCGTTACCGACTAGATATAGTTGGCCTCACCTCCACACACGGCTTGGGCTCTGGAAACTAATTCCTTGAGAAGAGCTGGACTCTCTCTGGCGTTGCCCGTGGGGAGAGGGGGCGAGCTGGTGTGGGTTTGCTTATTGCCCCACAGCTCAGCTGCCACGTGTTGGAGTTCACCCCAGTGAACAAGAGGGCCGCGTCCTTGTGCCTTCGGGTTGGGGACAGGTCTTTCACTGTCGTGCCAGCCTATAGGCCAAACAGCAGTGTAGAGTACCCGGCCTTGTTGGAGTCCCTGGGAGGGGTACTAGACAATGCACCGACCGGGGACTCCGTTGTTCTACTGGGGGACTTCAACGCCAACGTAAGCAATGACAGTGACACCTGGAGAGAGGTGATCGGTAAGAACAGCCTCCCCGATCAGAACCTGAGCGGTGTTCTGTTATTGGACCTCTGTGCTAGTCACAGTTTGCCCATAATGAACACCATCTTTGAGCACAAGGGTATGCATCAATCCACATGGCATCAGGACACCCTGATGCCACCCTCAGGAAACTGGATAGACCTGGCAGGCCCAAGCATACTGTGAGGGTCTGTTGGGAACATCTAGCAGAGCCCTCTGTCAGCGGGGTTTGCAACTCACACCACCGGGAGAGCTTCGCCCAGATCCCGGAGCAGGCTGGGGACATGGATTCTATGAGTGGGTCAAGTTCTTCACCTCTATTGTTGATGCGGCCACACGCAGATGTGGTTGTAAGGTCTGCGGTGCTTGTCGTGGCAGCAACCCCCGAACCTGGTGGTGGACACCAAAAGTAAGGGATGCTGTCAGGCTGAAGGACTGGCAGACCGGGGTGGTGGTCCCTCTGTTTAAGAAGAGGGACCGGAGGGTGTGTTCCAACTACAGGGGAATCACACTCCTCAGCCTTCCCGGTAAGGTCTATTCCAGGTTACTTGAGAGAAGAATCCGACCAGTAGTCAAACCTCGGATTCAGGAGCAGTGTGGTTTTTGTCCTGGTCGCGGAACACTGGACCAGCTCTATACTCTCCATCGGGTGCTCGAGGGTTCATGGGAGTTTGCCCAACCAGTCCACATGTGCTTTATGGATCTGGAGAGGGCATTCGACCATGTTCCTCATGATGCCCTTTGGGAGGTGCTCTGGGAGTATGGGGTCCGGGGCCTTTTGCTAAGGGCTGTCCGGTTCCTGTATGACTGGAGCAGGAGCTGTGTTCGCATTACCGGCAGTAAGTCAGACCTTTTCCCATGGCATGTTGGACTCCGCCAGGACTGCCCTTTGTCACCGGCCAGGGGCCGGAGGGGGTCCGGTTCAGGGACCACAGGATCTCATCTCTTGCAGATGATGTCCTGATGGCTTTATCAAACCAGGACCTGCAACATGCATTGGGGCAGTTTGCAGCTCTGTCTGAAGTTGCTGGGATGAGAATCAGCTCCTCCAACCATGGCCTCGGAAATCCGAGGTACTCGACGGGAAAAAGGTGGCTTGCCCTCGCTGGGTGGATGGAGAGTCCTTGTCAAGTGGAGGAGTTCAAGGATCTCAGGGTCTTGTTCATGAGTGAGGGAAGGATGGAGTGCTAAATTGACAGGCGGATTGGTGCAGCTTCTGCAGTGATGCGGTTGCTGTATTGGACTGCTGTGGTGAAAAAAGAGCTGAGTTGAAAGGCAAAGCTCTCGATTTACCAGTCAATCTACGTTCCTACCCTCACCTATGGTCAGGAGTTTTGGATAATGACCAAAAGGACGAGATAGTGGATACAAGCCGGTGAAAATTGTTTTCTCTGCCGGGTGGCTGGGCCTTCCCTTAGAGATAGGGTGAGGAGCTTGGTCACACAAGAGGAGCTCCTCCTCGAGATGAGCCAGCTGAGGTGGTTCAGGCATCAGGATGCCCCCTGCCTCCCTAGGGAGGTGTTCCGGGCATATCCCACCACGAGGACCCCCCAGGAAAGACTCAGGACCCACCGGAGGAACATTGTCTCTCGGCTGACCTGGGAACGCCTTGAGGTACCACCAGAGGAGCTGGAGGCCGTGTCTGGGGTGAGGGAAGTCTGGAAGTCCCTGCTTAGACTGCTGCCTCACGACCTGAACCCGGATAAGCAGAAGAAAATGGATGGACAGATGGGTAATTAACCATGTTCTAATCCTAATCAATTATGTTTCATTAATTTAGCTGATAGAGCCCTAATGTGTATTGCCTCATGTCAACATTATGATGGCAGTGAAATGTATCACGTTACCAACTTTTGACTTTGTGAGTGAATTAGAGAAGTAAAATAATCCAATGTTAAGTGAAAAGAACTGTGGCAACATGTAAAAAACCAAACCAAAATTAAAACTGCAAGCAGTGATAAACGGCCCTCGCAACCCTTGTGACCACGGAAAGGCTTGCCACAGTGGGAGAGCTGCATATCAACCTTAGCTAGACATGTGATTAAGTATTTCCAGTGTCATCTTGGAGATAAATGTTTACGGCTCATTGTAATTTTGCAGGGGGTGCTGGAAGGCCAGTTTTAAAGATAGAATTTTAATCCAGACATCATTATGTCCAGCTCATCAAAATACGCAGACGCTACATTTGGTTTGTCTGTATTAGACGATGTTTGCAAAAGTTACAGGAATTTTTATGCCATTAAAATGGCCGCTTTGTTAAGAGCTCGTCATGATCACACCCTGGAACTTATGTACATTCTTTCAACAACTTTTATCCATCGGATAAAAACCCTAGGACAAGTTTGTTAAAGTATGAGTGCTAGATTTTTGACATCTTTATAATTAGATTCAAAATGGCCGCTTCACATCAGTGTTATAGACATTGCTCAGGGTCACATAAAGGGTGTGCATACCAAATTTCATTAGTCTAAGATAAACTACATTTTTTTTTTCTTTTTACAACTGTGCAGGGGGTGCTGGTGAGCTATTTTTTAAAATAGAAGTTTAAGTTGCATATCACTATGTCCAAGTCATTAAAATACACAAACACCACATTGGGCAGTTTGAGTCTGCAAATGTTAGCAATTTTTTAAGGGATTTATTTACTTTCAAAATGGCTGCTTCGTTAAGAGCTTGTCATGACCATATCCTGAGACTTATACAAATTCTTTGAAAAACTTTTGATCCCAGATATGTCCTGATGCCGAGGTGTCCGAGGTGCCTGCCTCAGTTTGGAGTCCCCCAGATAAAAACCCTTGGACAAGTTTGTTAAAGTAAGAGGTCTAAATTTCCGCCAACTACAGATTTTGATTCAAAATGTCCGCCTTCACGCTGGAGATAGGGTGTGGTCCCCATAGAATTTTTTGCCCAAGGTCACATAAAGAATGAGTTTACCAAATTTCATTGAATTACGACAAACTTTTTTTCACTACCCATTGACTTTTTTGAGGCTTGGCCATGCAAATGTGGATGTAGATAGGACGTGGTCTTCATTGGCATTTTTGTTCAGAATGATATAAAGAGTCTGTGTACCAAATTGTATTTGTATATGACAAACAAAATTCTTCCATCCGTAGATTTTTGGATGTCTCAAGTTTGACCCAATATGGCCGATGTCCTGTGTGGTTTAGGGCGGGGCCATAATATACTTTCTTGTCTATCTCAAGATGCTCTATGTACCTACCAAGTTTTATGTGCCCACAATGAAATAATAGGCTCCGCCCCCTCCTATCTTGTAATGTATTTTAATTCTCCAAATGGTGCCACTGAGCACTGAGATTCTTGGCAACATTATGTAACTTAAATTTGAGTCGTTCTCTAATTTTGTGCCTATTTTCTATTGAAGAAGTCAATGAGAAGTGAAAAAAAATACTTAACATAATCAAAATTTGGTACACTCATTTTTTTTATGTGACCCTGAGCAAAAACTTCTATGGGGACCACACCCTATCTCCAATGAAGAAAGCTTAAAAATACCTGTAACTTTTGCAAAAATTGTCAGATCTGGATGTGCTCAATGTAGCATTTGTGTGTTTTGATAATCTGGACATAATGATGTGTGAATTAAACTTATCTTTAAAAGTGGCTCTCCAACGCCTCCTACAAAGTTAAAATGGGACGGAAGACCTTCATTTGTTGTAGACAAATACAATTTTACAGAGACCCTTGATATCATTCTGAACAAAAATACTAATAAAGACCATGCCCTATCTACATCCACATTTGCATGGCCATGTCTCATTCTTTATGTGACCCTGAACAAAAAATTCTATGGGGACCACACCCTATATCCAACGTGAAGGCGGCCATTTTGAATCAAAATATATAGATGGCCAAAATCTAGACCTCGTACTTTAACAAACTTGTCCTAGAGTTTTCACCTGATGGACTTCAAACTGAGGTTTCAACATCAGGACATATCCGGAAACAAAAGTTGTTAAAAGAATTTACATAAGTCTCAGGATATGGTCATAATGGGCCCTTAATGAAGCGGCCATTCTGAAAGCATAAAAATTCCGGTAGCTTTTGCAAACATCAGAACATCAAACGGATTCAGATAAACCCAATTTAGCGTCTCAGAATTTTAATCCAAACATCATTTTGTCCAGTTCATCAAAATACAATCTTTAAGATTGCCCCCTGCAAAGTTACAATGGACCATAAACATTTATCTCCAACTGGAAATATTGTATCACATGTCAAGCTAAGATTGATATTGTCAAGAATCCAGTCTGCTCCTGTGTTTCTGTGCTGTCTTCTCCCTCCCTTCTGTGTCTGTACCTGGAGCTGGGCGGAGACTCTGGGACCACCCACTACACACCTACAGCTGATCAAGCAATCATGCCTTCTCTGAAGTACAAAGGGACCGAGGATCCAACACACGTTGCCAGATCGTCCGTGTATCTTCCGTGATACCGCTCCTTGGACTATCCATGCCCCTCTGTTTCCGACTCAGCTCTCCACGACCGGTATGAACACCCCAGCGCCCGACCCCGCTATCTACGACCTGTGCCAGAATGTCAACTGCCGACCCAGCCCTCCACCGCCTGCTCCGCCAACTATCATTCATATCTCTGTGATGTAAATAAAACTCTGTTCAATTGTTTCCCAGAGTCTGTATCTTTGATCCCTCCAGTCCCAACAGAATGATGTGGCCAACATGGATCAAGCGGACTTGGGGCCAGACCAAACGCTACGCCGGGCATTTTCTCAACACGGAATTATGATTGGACAACGCAGTGGCAGGCCGTCAGGGCCAGCAAGGCCGTCTCTGCTGGCCTAAACATACTCAGAAAAGTGAATTCATTTTATTTTATTTGCAAAGTATGCAAACAAAAATATTCTCTATTCTCTGTTCTCTTTATGTCATATTATGGCATATCCACTTAGTTGAGTGGCTTCCAATGTTGTTTATTGTGGTAGAGTTTTTAACCAATTATATTTCAGCTAGCTTGTGTTGTCAGGCAAATTTTGCCTGGGGCCTTCTGAATAAACAGAGCAGGCCCTGTCCAGTGTAAGTAGACAAAGACAGTCAGTCAGTCAGCTTCAATAGCCAATCAGATCTCGATTCTGCAAACCAGGGCCAGCTAGAAGGTCTTACGCTGAACTGTACATGTACGTGCCCTGTGATTGGATATAAAACTTGCTCGAGCTGGCAAGGCGGCAGTTTCCAGAATATCGAACAACTAAACCCAGACATCCAACAGTTGTTGCCGTATTTTAACCCATAATGGTGGAAGGAGGAGAAGAAATGGATCTGGTTGCAGATATTCTTTCTACGCCATTTTCAAGACGGGCTTTTCACGAAAAGATGGAGATTATGAGAAGAGGTCGGCCAACCCCTGTGCTAGCTAACCTGTCCCAGCAACTATGATCCGTGGCTCACAGCTTCTGAGACACGCTGCGTAATGTACTGTTGTTGTACGGCTGGGCACTTACAAGCTACGGTGCGTTTAAAAATGTTTGGAGACACTGGAGTGGACCTGCAGCTCAGTGAACGCAGGGAGATGGACCTCCACGATGAAAAAGTGAGTTAATATGGGAATGTTAATAACGTGGCGCATTGAAGTCACCTCAGTTAAAACTGCACTAAAGTTCATTCAATCCAGCTGCGCTTACATTTTCAGTTATTTGCTGTTGCATAGCCTATTGTCAAAAAATGCAAATGATCTGTTTACTTTATTTTCAAAGAATAGTTTGTTTTGTTATTGTCTGGTTGGTGTCTTATATGAAACAGCGACATTGCGCA
>KN485341.1:5187-49502 GCA_000787095.1 Periophthalmodon schlosseri | reverse complement strand
TTTACGACCCCACACGTGTTATTTCTGCAGTGTAAACAATTAAAGTTCTTTGATTTCGTACATTTTTACACGACACAATTATTGTACAAAGTAATAATATATTGCCAGCAAACATTCAAATAGTATTCAAATTAAGAAAAGAAGAGTATAACTTGAGGGGATGTAAAAACTTTAAAGTCCCAGCCATGAGAACTACCAGGAAAAGCATGGTGTGTGTCTGTGTGTAGAGTCCGACTCTGAAATGGGTTGAGGACGTTCAAGGCTCTTTCATTCACCAATTCAAAGTAAAATTTAAAGAAGCACTGTTGGTGTTGCCTGGCAAATACAGATTGTTTACAGATTGATATCAGCCTGGTCCCCATGTCCTCTGTTGCTCGGTCAGACATGATCGTGCAAACAGATTTGTTTTTTCAGTGACACATGTGAAACGAAGGAGCTCATTGGACACCTATCATTTACAAATAAAATCAAACTTATCTCACCTCAGATTAACAGTTTAGTGCTTCGCTCATTGATTCTGCAGAAATCTGCCATGTTTTTAAATCCCCTGTGGTATTTCTTTCCTTTATTTTTTTTCGATACAGACGGACCACATGTGTCCCTGACTGGCTAATCCACCTGTCAATCATGCCCATCTGAACCAGGGAGATTCACATCTTTGTAAAGTATTGAAGAAGAGTGTATTCTTAACCCAGATTTAACTCTATAGCTGCTGCAGATGTTGAACACATTACTCAAATCTCAGTTTTACAACACAGCTATCCAACAATCAGACAGTAGTTTTCTCTGTTAGTTATTTATATGTTTTGCAAAGCAGCTCATGCCCCTGCCTAGACCAAAATCATGTAACTATTTGAATGTTTTTGACCCGGCAGCTTGTTTTTGTTTCCATTTATTCTTCCATTTTCGTTTGTGTGACTCTCATCTAACTGGGACATCTCATTCTGAACTAAACTCTCCCTCTTCTCTTCTCTTCAGGGCTGCTTGCATTGTATTATGAGAACTCTACAACATTTGGTTTTCTGAGCGACGTAGCTGCACTTTGCAAAGAACATTGGGTCGTGGTAAGTGGCTGTGGAATAAACAGGAGTGGTTTACAGCATACTGATCACCCCGTGTCTTCATTGTCCTATTCTAATGCATTAAACCAGGAGCCACATTACAGCAGTTGTGGCTCCAACAGGTAACAGCAAAGTAATGTATAATGTGAAGGGAACCATTTGTATTGGCAATGCAACCATGTATTGCACCGCCTAACTTTTGTGGCTCGACTCTTTTTGGATGTACTTGCTTTACCTGGAATGTTCCACAGTATGGCATTAAACTTATCTATCTAATGGTCATACAATGGGTTTTATTGCTCAAAAATGGCCTAAAAAACATGCATTCTTACTGTGAGTGGATTCGCCTCTCCACAGATTTGACTTGCAACTTGTAGTGCCACCTGTTTGTCTCTACAGAGATGTGTTTAATGCCATACTCTGGAGCATTCTAGCCAAAGGTGTCCATGTAGACAAGCATGTAGCGCACACTCAACCAGAAAATGTGCGCAGTGCACCTTTAAGGCTACGAGAGGTGGGAAACTGCAAACCATTGCTCCTTTGTCTCTAACATAGACAGACTGACCTGTCCATCATTATCACCAGTGCAGGCTTGATTTGGAGCTACTGCAGTCTGTACACTACTCATTTCACTGAAACGTAATCTTAAATAAATATGTTACAGATTTTAAGAAAGATTTTACCTATTTTTTGTACTTTGTAGTTACATCCAGATCACGTTCCTCCTGTATTTAAAATAAAGTGCATATCTTCTTTTCCAGCTCTGCCATTTTTTAGGTAACACCAGCACAACTGTCACAGATGGATGTTGAGATAAGCAAAAGCATGTCCTAGGTGTAGCCAGTTTACCAGTCTAATGCCCTTTGTGGGTTAAAATGTAAAAATCCGGACAGGCAGTAGTTAAAAACAATAATACAGATAAAACCAGAGTTAATAACAGCTATGATCTTTGTAGATCCAAAAGAGTGTTCTGAAGTCAGTGCTTACTTGTGACTATTCCAAAAATACATATTCTGGATCATACAGATACGGTTAAAACAATCGCATAGCCATTTTTCAACAATACAGACACGTAAATGAACAGGAAGTCAAAGGACCTGTTACTATTATTAACTTTTTTAGACTAACATTGCTGTATATAATGTGTTAGTATGTGTTATAGTTTAATGCTAAACTCCCCAAAATTGACTAGTGGACATCACCTAATATTTTGCTCATCAAAAATCTAATATTTCTTGCAGTTTTCCTACAACTCAAGTCTTATGTCCTTGGCTCCATATTAACTTTCACCTTGCTTTGCACTCTTAGCAGTCCTAGCATGCCTGTTGTCAAAGTAGCAAATATCCCACTTATTTTTGTTATCTGCATCCAATTTCTAAATGGCGTCTGCTGCTCGATGCAATGTCAGTAGAATGTAAAAATGAAATACACAATGCCGTAGGGACACAGCTGGTCTCATTCACTGAAGTGGGCTCCTATCAGTGTGTGAGATGCGTCTGATTGGAATTAGTAAATTAGTAAATTCTGCAAAAGACTCTTGATTTAGTCGAGCCGATGAATATTTCAAAACGGAAATTTATACCATTGATCTGGTTGATTTCTGAAACATGATTTTTACTGATGTGGTGATTGAACCGAAAAGAATGTGTTTTGTGTTAACGATGTAGAATTTGTTGATAATCATGTCATAATTATAGATGGAGGTCAAGGTTCTGCACAACTATGACTGATTTACTGTTTTTGAAAGAAATGTCCAAATTAATGAACCAAACATGTTGAACCTTATCATTATTTGTTTGAGACTGGCTCCACAAACTTGTCATATTAATCTTACAGCTTAAAGTCCTTTCAACTGTAACATCTCTTTTGTAAGGGAGTCCTCAACACAATAACAGAAAAATAGCAATTACAGAAAGGAAGAGAAAAAACAAACACACAGCACAACAGACAACAGTCACAAAACAGTATCATAAAATCATACGGCTCTCTGAGTTTATCATCCCCTCACTTAAATTGGTAAATTGACTTGAGATTGAAAAAAAAGAAAATCTATATACATCAGGAAGCACATAAAACAAAAATGTTGTTGTTTTCAGAAACAGGACCAAGATGTTTGTAGATGTTTAAAAACTGATGCCTTAAACAAGTGGATCGATGTAACTGATCGGATTAAGGAGGACATGCTCCATTCATTAGGGGCTTTAAAATGAAATGCTCTGCAGCCAATTTCTTTTTTATTATGGGAACATTAAAAACATAGTTGCTCAGCGTGACGTAAGTTATATGCAGATCTAAACGGAATCAAAAACACATTTAGGTAAAGTGGGAACTTTCAGTCATAACACTTGAACACAAATTGTAGAAAATGTAGCTGTCTTCTGGCTGTAAGAGACAGTTTAGTGATGAATCCATTTGACAATGGTGTGCTCTGTAGGGACATCTTAACACAAACCTGCATACAATGTTATAAATAACATCTAACGATCGAAGATTAGATGATAATAAATGATATTTGTGTAGTCAAGTACTGGTAGAAGTAACTGTGAGGTAATTCTTTTTCTAACATGTAAAGTAAAGCAGTTAATGCTTTAGTATAGTATCCTCAGCTGGTAAGAAGCTTTGTTTATAAATGAATCTATGTGTGATTTAAAATTGAATTGGGAATCTAAAACAAGACCAAGATATTTTAACTGGTCAATTTTACCATTTTTCCATCAATAAAGTTTCAACTGCAACTGTATGTACTTTAAT
This sequence comes from Periophthalmodon schlosseri, assembly GCA_000787095.1. Lineage (NCBI taxonomy): Eukaryota > Metazoa > Chordata > Actinopteri > Gobiiformes > Gobiidae > Periophthalmodon > Periophthalmodon schlosseri. Next base: position 45,690 of record KN485341.1, on the reverse strand, counting down.
GTACTTTAAAAACAACTAAGTTGAACAAAGTGTTAACTTGGTTGTTTTCTGGTCTCTGGCAGACTCAGGAAGAGCTGCTCAGCCGACCTGAGAGAGCAGGAGCAGAAGGATGGAGGAGCTCAGAGAGGTACAGCGGGGCAGCACATTACTAAATCAGAATGAAATCTGACTGTACTGTTCCCTGAATTTGGATGATAGCATTACCTGATGAATAAATTACGGCATAAAGATGAGTTTAGAGTTTTGACAGATTATAAGTCATTAATAAAAATAGAGAATAGCAGAGGACCAAGACAAGATCCTTGTGGTACACCTTTAAAGTCAGAGGTTCAGCCCTGATAGGAAAAACATTGGTATCTATGTTGAAAGTTGGAAGGAAGAGTTAAACCAAAGGACTGATTGTTTGGACAACCCAATGGAATACAATTTATTAAGAAGATAGTGATCTAGCAGATCAAACGCTTTGGTTAGATCAGTAAATACAGGACACATGAGGCCATTTTTTAAAAACTTCAGGTTGAACCTAAACTTCAGCAAGCATAATATTTTTTAAAGGAAAATCTATTATCATTATTATTATTTTTAGGAGTAGAATTGGGCATGTTATAAAGTATCTGAATGGAAAATAGTCGCTGGTTGGGAACTGTATATAGAGAAATGACTCCTAAATACTTGTCCAAGGGATCCTTAATGATTTCATGGATGACTTTTAGGAAATGTATTTTTTTTTTGGATGATTTGTTAGTAAGCATGTTTAATCTGTTCCAGAACTTTTTAGTATTATTAAAATCTGAGGTTAGACAGTCCTTGAAGTAGTTTGCTTTAGCTTTTTGTGTTTTAGTTGTACAAATGTTTCTTAACTTTTTCTAAGTGTCATGCTCAGAAGAGTCTTTTGATAAATGATACTTCTTCCAAGCAGAGTCTCTTTGTCTTTAAAGGTTTAATAGTTCACTGTTACACCCTCAAGGGTGTAAGATCAACAACCTTTAGAAATTCAGTATAAAAATATTTCCAGGCTTAACCAACAAAAGGGATTAAGTGAAATTGTAGAGTGAGACTGCTTGGTTTGGTCAGAACTCCCACTTCCTCTCAGATGGACAAAAGGAACCACATCACTGCCACTGATGGGCTTGCACCTGCATAATCTCAGCAGGGCAAATGACCTGGTAAACTCCAGTGCCCACTGACTAACCCCGGGGACACTTCACTGTACTGACAGTAATGCTGGTTTACATCCAATTTAGCTTAGCGACATTGGTTGTAAGCTCTTCTTCTAAGATCGTTATCAGCCAGACACTGTGGCACCACAAAATAATCTTAGGTGCCATCCGCTACAAACTATGGACTGGTTAAAATCAGTCATTTAACATGTTGGACTGATAAATGTAGGAGCCCATGTCAATGTGATGTTTCTGGTGTGTTAATGTTATTCTGGCTTTTGACACGTGTAACACTTCATTCTTCTGTTTTTCCAAATGCTACACACACTAATTCTCTTCTGCCTGTGACAAGATTTTACATTTTTGTTTCAACTTTAGGCAAGGCAAGGCAGAATAAAACCCTTTCAGTCATATGCACAGCTAAACAGAAACGTTTTGAGCTTGGATTTAAACACTGTCAAAGTATAGGCCTGTCTCACATCTTCAGGAAGACTGTTCCAGGTTTTAGCTGCATAAAACTGAAACGCTTATTCCCTATGTTTAGTCCTGACTCGGGGCACCAGCAGGAGGCTCGTCCCTGAGGTCCTCAGAGTGTGAGATGGTTCATATGGCACTAACATATCGGAGATGGTAGAATACAACTTTAGCCAAATTAACTCAACAAAGCGCGAGGATCCAAATTTGCGTAAAGTTACACCCACCGAGGCCGCTGTAGAAAACCACTGTGTTCGTCTTCTTCTGTTCTCTTTCTTTACACTATGCTAAACTTTGGACACCGTGGTCGCTCGTCTCTATCTCCTGAGACACGCCCCTCCCCTCTCGTCTCTCTGTAAGGACCTGATGTTGCAGACAAAAGCGTAATCTTTATCTAAATTTCCTTGGATCGAAAATATTGAATCTAAATACCACGCCAGTGCCTGTGACCCGTGTCATGACGCCCCCGAGACCCGGTCTGGTGATGAGAGATTCTGCCGGTACCCTGCTTTGGATTAACCTTCGCTCTTCGTTATTGGCTCAACCAGAGGAACTGATCACTCCGTTGACCGAGACAACCTACACATCTGCCAGAAAGAGATCTGATCCAAGCAGTGACCTTAATTTGCAGACATTGGCACATTAACCACAAAATGCGTCCCATGTCCGCAGTCGAACGTAGATCTTGTTTAGTAACCACAGCGAGTTATACCACTAGGCTGATTAAAGTTAAATCCCCGTCCTTAACTACCTCAACCTTGTTAAACTCTGGATATAAATGTTTGATTGAAAGTCATAATTTGAACTTGTAACGTTTAAATGCTTAACCTTTGCCTGTTTTGATAATTAAACCACACCAAAGAATTCTGGTTTTAGTGATTTCTGAAGTTAATTACTGGGTCCCTAACTGTGTACTTTTACCCTTCAGACTGGGAGAATTGATAGGTTATGATTCTTATGTCACATTTATTAACATCATTGTACTGTTAAACCATTCAACACATATCTCAACCTAACACACGATCCCAATATATAGACAAAAAATCTTTCCCAGTTGATATTTTTTAAATCATTGATAAAAATCTCAGACTTAAATCTCTTGAATTGTCTTACTTTTATCAGCGTCGGAGGAGAGTGAGGTATTTTAATTTTCCATACGCAATAAACCATACAGTGATCCCTGAATGAGCCAGGAAGCACACCAGATTAAATAATTCTGTCTGGATGTGTAACTAATGCCTGCACTAATAAAATTGCTGAATTGGGACCAATTCTAATAGTTTCTGCCATGATTTGCGTTAGATTTATGATATTGAAATGAGTCCAATCAACTGGACTCAAACTGCAGGAGCGGCTTAACCAGTTATTGTTAAAATCTCTCAGAATAATCATGTCAGTTTGAGTGCCTAAGGATTTAAGAGTGAAAAGAATAGATACATAGATAGATAGATAGATAGATAGATATAGATATAGATTCAGCTGGGGCACTGGGTGGTCTGTAACTATTCGTTTCTGTGTAGACTGTAGGTGTGTCGGAGGAGAGGCACTTGACTGAAAGTTTTTAAAGAAAACTCCTGCACACTCCCGTTGTGATGTCAAAAAGGTGTTGTAATGAAGAGCGCACATTTGAAAATGAGTAGGTTCTTTTGCTTTAGTGTTTGTTTGTCTAAGGGGGTATCCCATAATGCTTTGCAATGTGATGTCACAATCTTTTTTCAGCAACTGTGAAAAATGCTATTAGTCCTGATGATGAAGACTTGTTTGGTCTTGACTCCTGTTGTAGTCCTGGTGTAGTCCTGGTTTAGTCCTGGTCAAGTCCAAGTTCAGTTCCAATTTGGTCCCAATTTTGATGTAGTGTGTGTGTGTGTGTGTGTGTGTGTGTGTGTGTGTGAACAATTAAAAATAATGCTCAATATGTCTCCTTAAATTGTGCAAGTAAGACATGCCTTTGGGGTTAGAATCTGCCACTCATAAATTTGCAAATACTAAGATTCCCGACAGATGGTATCTTTGAAAAGTTAAGTTTAATTTTATCAAACCATATAATTACCACACGGCACAGGCACATGCAAATCTCTTGTCTAAGGAATTATAATTTCATTTATTTTTCATGAATTCTCCTACAAATTGTCAGGATTTCTACTTCTATTTTGGTTCAAGTGGCTGTACATAATATTGTAAAAGCTGCTGTGTACTGTCTGCATCTAATTATAAAGCATTTAATCATGTGAGAATCAGGAAGTGCGCTGCTAGCATGCTAATTGCTGTTAGCATTACCGTAACCTGAGGCCCTTGAAATAGGCGCGTAAACTCATCGCGGTGAAGAATTCGGATGCATAAGGTAAGAGAGGAATACATTTTCAAGACAGAAAAATGTCAGGTACGGCACCTTTAAGGTTTTTTTTGTTGTTTTTTTGTGTGTCCTCCATTTTGTCAGACTGTTTTTACAGCGTCTTTCATCAGCCTCTGCTTTCCATGTGGCGACTGACAACACAACACAGCACAGTCAGGGCACGACAGTGAGCACGGGCGAGAAGAGAGAGAGTGCATCAGCCTCCCGCTAGGCTCCGGGGGGAGTCGTGAGCCCCCCCACAGCCCCCCCGCGGAGCACAGATCCGGGGCCGCCTGTCACCGCTCCCTATCTCACCCCGCCACGCGACACACTTGTCCCGGGTAATGTGCAAAAATGTGTGCACGCTCCAGCGGTCTAGTGCGGAGGATTCGTAAATGGGAAAGTGTTTTTAGCCTATACAAAGCAATGGAAGATATTGCGATGAATAGTTTATTTTTGTTTATCAGTGGGAGCAAAGGTTTCAAAGGCAGTCATCTGGACAGTGTTTTTGAAATTGAGAGATTTCAACAACCAACCATCCAGAAGTCATTTTCGAGTCTTGAGACCTAGACTGTATAGATTCTTTAAAAGTTTGTGGAACATAATGCAGTTTCAATGGACAAGTTCGGATTAGCCAGAGAATTTTACAAAATGTGAAAAATTAAGGTGCTTTAGGCAGATGATAACCACTAAGCTACATGTAACATTTGTTTATTTAAAGCCTCAGTATGTAACTTTATTGCCAAAAAATTATACTAAAATAAAAGCATGATTTTTCATTATGGATGTGTTTATGGATGTGCACTGAAAAACATATAAAAACATGCATCCTTTCTGTGAGCGGGCTTGCATCTCCACAAACCTGACTCTTATTTGGCCTGGAGGAGGGCCTCTTCCTGCTTGTCTCCATGGAAATGTTGTTTTTGTTTTTTTTTGCCATAATATTCCACAGTATGGCATAAAACGTATCAATGGAGAAGGTTCTGAAGTATGGTTTTAGCTTTCTTTTTCCATGAAATCATTTAGTTGATTTTCCACCACCCGAAATTTTCCATACTATCACTTTAATAGGTGATTATTGTACATTCTTAAACTTTTTTAACATTCAGATACACAAATGTTGACCCATATTAGTTCCTCACTATATCCACACATTTATTACCTACTGTAGCGTCCTGGTGTAAGGAAACACGCCAAATTTCTCATGATGTATTTTAAATTGCCCCGAGCTGAGGGGGGCTAGATTAGTCCTGCCCTGAGGAGTTATAACCTGAAACTTCTTGGCTGCAAATATGTATTAAACCAACAGTGTCTACAGTGTCTTCAGAATTTAGAGAATGTGGTGAATTTGCTAAGAAGAGTTATTTGCACAAGTTACTATACAATTTGAAATGTTCTTCTTACTTGTGTGATGAATGTGCATGTTGTAATGTGGTCCCCTCGTCAAAAACATACCTGAGGTTGCATTTGGCTTAATTCACGCTTTTTCCATTAATCTATTAATCCAAAGTCATCTTCTCTAAGCCCTCAAAAAAAGATTTGTTTGCATTTTGCCTGGATTGTTGCATCACAGGTAAAAATTCGGACTTCTCCTGTGCAGTTTTTAAGTCAATAAATCATATTCAGGCTCATTCTATGGTCAAATTGTGTTTACAACGAATGCATGGCTCTAATTGTATTCACGTGACCTAAAGGCCTCATTTGTTTATTTTCTAATTGTTCACTCCCACTTGCTAACAGCAGAGGGAGCCCAAACACCCAAACGAAGGTTTTCAGCTCAACTAAAGACTTTGTTTTTGGTAAACTTTGGCTTAAGTTAAAGACCATTGTTTAAATGTATATTTCATGTAGTATAGTTAGGCTAAAACATTTGTCTTAAAATAAATGGAATCATTTACTTTAAGAATGTGACTTTGCTACAATTATTAAATTATGTAACATTTGGTTAAAAGTAAAGTTCAGTATTAAAATCTATTTATTGCTTAAAACAAGTAAAAATGCATGGATTGATTCCATTAATTCAAATATGTTTAAAAATTGCAGTTTGCATTGTTAATATAATAAGAATTGTGTGTATCTATATATCTATCTAATATCTACAAATCTTGGATGAATAAATTTTTAGACAGATGAAATTTAAATATTTTTTGCATAGACATTTATCCTAATTGAACCCCGGGAAGAACAGCTTGTCTGTGCTAATGGGGATCCCATCAATAAACTATAAACAATATGTTGAAGCAAACATAATAACACAGCATTTACTTGTGCAACCGAAAACAAAAACTTAATAGTCCACTTTTAACTGTCCCTCTATTTTGCCCCCGGCTCAAACCCACGTGACGTCAGAGCAGATGTTCCACTGTGTTGCCAACAGAACACTTAGGGTTTTATGTCCGCAAGCTCCATTTAAACTGCATTTTGTCATTTGATTTTCCCCATCACATTTCTTATTACCTCCTCATTCTGCTCCGTGAATAAGCTTTCCTTCACTCTCTCCCATTGTCATGTTGTAATTACCATCGCTTGGATCACTCCGCGAGGCCTATTGTGCGGTTTGTTTTCTTACATTCTGCCTCTAACTTGCTCTTCTGTGTTGAAAAAATTAAATAAAAAACAGTAATTAATTTGAACTGAATGGCGTAAAATTGCAGTAGCGCTTTCGAGTAACAACTTCCCACCATTCATATGTACGCGTTGTCGATCCGTGCCGGTTCTTTAAAGCTTTTGTGGCGTGTAGTTTCCGAAAAGGGGACTTCATTTAATCCTCATTTAAAAGTAAAGAACCAGCGTGTCCAATATGTTAGCACAATGCGCTTCGTTAGCGTATTGCCCGCGTCAGCTAGTGGATGTCAATAGCCACTTTTAGCGCAGTGATACTTAGAATTAACATTGTTTACATTCATCGCGCATCCATCTCGCATTGATCTGAAGTGAAGTCGCGGAAAAAAGTTAATAAAAAAAACAAAAAACGAGATAGTTGCCGTCCTCTGAAAACTGAGAGCGGCGTATCGACCTTCATGTTGCTTATCAGCGCGGCTTTGCTAGCACATGCGCCCCGCTAGCCCCATCGCGCATCACACATACCCCGCTCCCCTCCCTCATCCCGACTAATCCTTAATTACCTTGTCTAATTAGGCCCTGACAGCAGAGGTCAATCAACTAATTACAGAATAGCAGGATGAAAAGGAGGGAAAACACGAACGCAGCCAGAAGACCTCAAAGACATGATTTAAACGTGTTTGTACAGTGCGGAGGCCGGTTTGTTGTCATACTTGGTTAGGTAGGGTGCGATAGCGATGCGGTAGTAGCTTAGGTAGGTAGAGACGTTTGCCCACAAAGCTAAAGGTTGGTGGTTTGATAACTGAAACTGGCACGTGCCTTTTTGTTCTTGAGCAAGACACAATGTTTAGTTAAAAGTTTTTAATGATACAAGCACTTAAAAATAACTTGGTATTTTAAAGAGGACGTATTTTACTTCTGTGGGGTATTAACTGCCAACAAATAACATATTTAGATCACCATGTTACCTTTTATTGTTTTGAAAATGCTATATTCACTGAAGACTTTTAGCCCTCCCCAATTAGCATGTTTTGCAAGTTTCACTTTCGTCTTTGAAGCTCTGAGTGACTCCCCCTTCAGAGCGCTATCGCAACACAATCAGCGTGCATCCCGCTAGTGAAACTACTGCACAGTGTACAGTTTTGTATCCTGCTTTTGTATATTTATGAAGAATTGTTGTGTTGGAGCGTGGATGACGTAGGGTTGTGGGCTGAGAACTGGACAGATCAGATCTCAGAAGCAAAGCAGGGCTGGGCCTGGTTAGTTCTTGGTTAGGAGACCGGTGGGAACAGCAGGTGCCACAGTGGAGCGCCAGTGGCAAAAAACTACCGTTGTGTCCTTAGGCAAGACACTTCACCCACATTGCTAGTATGAAAAGTGGTGCATTCGTGAGTGTGTTGGTAATGGTCAGAGGGGCTGATGGGGCAGATTGGCAGCCTCGCTTCCGTCAGTCTGTCCCAGGTCAGCTGTGACCACAATAGTAGCTTACCACCACTGAGTATGAAGTGAATGAATAATGCACTGTAAAGCACTTTGGTTTCATGAAAGGTGCTATATAAATCCAATGATTAATTAATTTACCCGTAAGAAGGGTTTGAATAGGGCATGGGAGAGATCGCTAAATTATTGAAACATGCACGGATGACATCTAAAACATCTTTAGGCATGTTTTTGATGAGGGAACAACATTATAACATGGTAGAAAAAAAAAAAAAAAAAAAAGATTTTGCATTATATCCCCTCAACATCCTTTACACTTATATATTGTGGTCCAGCATTGGCCTAATTTCACAGTATTATTATCACAATAGAACTGTGTTTATTTTGTTGGCAGGCTCACCATATCGAATGTCCTGATATTGCAGTATTGTTTATGAGTTTGTAAGGTCAAAAGATTGCTAAAAGTTAACATTGCTTTGATGAATCTATTTTATCACTATTTTTTGATCACTGGTCAAGCACTCAGAGTTTACTTTAAATAAGAAACAAACTATTTTATTGCATTGACATAATTAAATAAGCTTAAATTAAAAGGTAAGACCTTATTTTACACTGCGCTTTCATTACAAGGACTGAGCTAGCAGCAGCACTGCTGTGCCAAAACACTGCTAGCTCAGTCCTAGTTATTTAGTCTACGCCATCAGAGGTGTAATACTCCCTACAATGGAAGCATAACCAGAAGTGAATGGGCAATACCACAACTTTTCCTGCGTTACACATGCATTAGAGTCTTGCCTCTCTTTACACTCTGGGGCTACTTCATTTATTCTAACAGTATTTATGGGTTTCAAAATGATGAAAAATAATGGCTGTTGCCATAACAATTAATAATGTAATATAGATATAATGATATTTTTAATGGGAAAAAAGTTTATAAAATGTTACATATAACAGGAAGCATGAATTATAATATAACAACATATAATTGTACATAAACCTAACCCTCTAATCCTAACCTCTTAAGTATTATGTAATTACTACTTAATCTTATAAATTAAGATTGTCGTGACCTAAATATTTTAAAGGTGCTGTACCTGATTTTTACTGTCTTAAAAAAGATGAAAAACAGGACTAGTTCATTTTTAACAGTTTTCAGTGGTCCAAAGTCATTCTTCAATTATCTTAAATTTTGAGCATCCTAATTATTCACCTCGATTAGTTTATAAGCACTTTACACAATTCTCATTATGACCTCAAGAGCTGCTTCTATTATATCTGACGAATTTTGCTCAAATACATGGGAAAAATCTGGTACAGAATTAGACCGTAAACAGTCCCTGTCTCCCAGTTGGCTACATTGAAAGCAAAGAATTATGTTCTATGTAGTTTCCTTTGCAGCATCAAAACCGCACATTTTGAACGTACAGTGGACTTTCTACATTCTCAGTATTGTTGCACCTATGTGAACATTCATTTAAAATAGAACACAAAGCACAGGTCCTGGTACAGGTCTTCTCTCCTCTCTCTCCTGTGCTTTGGATCTATGTGACAGGTGCTCATGTAGTAACACAGTCTGCCTCCAGGGCTCGTCTTCTGCACCTGTCACCACATCAGCGCTCCATCATCTCTCTACCGATGCACAGAGCCAGATGTGTGCATGATGTGTGTGCAAGGGCTGTTTTTATGCAAGAATTGTGAGGAAAAAAATGCAAAATTCAACAGGTGCATAGAGTTGGAGTTAGAATGCATAGTGTGTAGAGTGGGCAAACATTGACGTCAGGAGCCCAGCAAGTACAAAATGCTTGCGTTGCCATGAAGGTGTAAGTTTGAGAAGATAGGGTTACACTTGAAAAATAAATAAGTCTTGAGTTTAAATAAATTAACTATGCCTATGTTTACCATATGTTATGTAACTGAAATAATACATTTTAAAGAACTCATATTATACAAAATTATTTTTTTGACTATTAACCATGTTAGAATATTATTCCCTCTTACAAAAAATACCTGGATTTGTATTTCACATCATTCCCGCTACTTTCAGTAATCATCTGTAAAAAGTCCTTTGCCTCTGAGCCTCACCAAACACTCACACTCACACAACTGTCATGTAGATATAGAAGATGGAAACCCTGTGCAGTTTTTTAAGTCTGTATCATCGGCAGACTGGTTTTTAAGCATTTCTGCCATAAAATTGTGCTAATTCCCTCTGCTGTCAGTAGATGGCAAGCTGTATCAGATTAGAGCATATTGAGCACTGAGGCTGTGAAATGATGTCTGTTTTCTTTTAATTAGGCATTATTTTAAGTTCTAAATCATGCAATTCCAAAGCAAAGATACTGTAGACCATGTTTACAGGTCAATAATGATACAAATAATGCATAATATGGGTTCTTTAAGTAGATCAACTTGAAATTTTGGCATTTGCTTCTGATCAATATGAAAGACTTAGTTCTGCTTTAAGCCATCTTCTTCCATCTAAGTAACTCTAGCGGTAGCGCTCCCCCTACAGGTCGCTTGCAAGAAAGAATTGTTGTAAACACTCCACACTCTCCACCTCCCCCACCGCTCACTTTACTTTATCTTATGCATAAGCCTCTTGTAAATATATTGTGCACGTGCTCTGTGAGGCTTGACACTGGTAATGACGGTGGTCTGGCAAGTCCTTTGCCTGGTGTAGATTTGGTTTGGGTTTGCCAACGTTTGCACTGTTGCACATGTCTGACACCTTGCGAATGAACACTGGACATTTATTCTTGTAGTGAACTATGCACTGTGCCAGTAAGCGGTGTGTCGCTAGCTCGGTTATATTGAAGTGCTGCGTGAAAGCAATGTGTCTATCGCGAGAATGAGAACAGACTCATGAGAGGTGACGGCGGGTCGGTGGCAGCCAAGTTTCATGTCTGGTTTTTCCACTCAGAGACAGCTAGGGGAACCAGCAGACCCTTCAGACACCCCAGAATCACCGTTGTAACCACCAAAGGGACTTTTAAAGACATTAAGTCATAACATACATAAGTTAAAAATGTTACTTAGTTCTGCTTTAATACATTTCTTTTACAATCAGCTAAGGTGGAGATGGTGTCAGGGAACTTACTGATTGGTGATGTATCAAACAAGGCACTTTTTGAAATAGTTTGTAAGTAGGCATGCCCCGAATCCAGATTTTTCAATACCAATATCGATACTTGGACTTTGGGAATATGCCGATACCCAGTGTCAGCCATTACAGCAGCAAAACATTGTATAATAAACTCTGGTGGAGTGTGAATTCTATAGGTTCTGAACTTTAAAATGAGGTATCACATTTAAGTTGGTAAAAATTTGTTCTCAAAATGGCTGCATGAAGTATTGGATCAGTAATGGATCAGGATATCCATCAGTGTCAGATCAGTATCAGAAGACAAGGAATTAATACCCGATCCATTACATTTTCCATTGGTCATCCCTATTTGCAAATATTCATCATAACTTGAACACATATCCTCAGGCTACACTACTCAAAAGTGTGGATGGTTGGAACAAGGAGGGCATTTAACATCACAAAAATCAGCCAAATCACTGTGCCAAGTTTTTATTTTTTCACATTGCCTTTGCGGACGGTATTTCCCCCCAGAAATACCCTCACTTGTCTGGTCCAGTAAGAGCATGTGTCGTGTCTGCCTCAGTGTCAGGTGCACATGTGGCGGGCACGTGTAGTTGCTTTGGGGTTAACTCCTGGATCGATAGCGAGGGAAGCATCTTGTATTTTATGGCTGCATCGATACTGCGGCTCAGTGTCTTAATCAGCACTGTGTATCTGGCCTGGATTCGCTCCGGGAAATGTGTTTTGGAAGCAGTCTCCGCTTTGATGTAGGCAGGAGCGCTAGCCCTCCCCTATCTCCCAGCAGCAGCAGCAGCAGCAGCAGCGCATTGGTGCACAGCGCTCCGGATAGCCACCAGACACAAGCACACGTGTAAGGGTGTAAGACTTTACCTGCACCCCAGTGATGTAACCTAGACTTAAAATACACTTTATTGATCCGCAAGGCCAGTTGCTTGGACAAAGTAACTGACAAATGTTTATACAGTATATTTTAAGGGTTTGTGAGAAGCTTGGAACTAGCTAGATAGAGTTAAATAGATACTTACAGCGGTTGGAAAATCAGCTAATGTAACTTTGTAACAGTTAATGAAACCTTGTGGCCACAGCTGCCCTGGGGCTAATTCATGGAAACATTGCTGCCATTCTGCTCTAATGTACGAGCACTAATTGCACAATCACATTTACACATAATGTACACACAAGCTTCATACACGTTAAGTGCAGAGATTGAAAACAGCATTTATTTACTTTAAACAAAAAGTAAGTAGTAAGATTAAAAAAACAAGACAAGCTCAAACATTATGAGACTTTTTGGGGTAACTACCACCACTAAATAGTAGTTTTACATCAGTTTATATGCCCAATCAGGATATCGGCTGAACCACTACTTGGAAGCTCATATCTGATCCATCAAATTCAGAGTCAAATCCAATACCAGTATCAGACCAGTGCATCCTTACTTTCAATTCTGTTACTGTTCTTGTACTTTACAATGTGACAGAAATGTCCCCGTTGTGAGAAAAATAAAGGCTCTCTTATGTTATAGTAGTGTGAGTGATTGGTGGTAATCGGAGGTGCCACTGACGTTGATTGGCAGTCTTGTTTCCATCAGTCTACCCCGGGAACACTGTGGCTATAACGCGTTCAGGGCAAAATCTATGGCAAATCAAACCACTAACAAGCCACAATTTATCCATCTAGCTACCATTTTCTCATAAGGGTACACTTAAGTTGCACAGAATTCGCCTTATTTGAGTTTCACTTTGTGCTCCACTGAGTCAAAAATGATCCCACTATCAGCAATCAAACCTAACAGAAATGCTAAATGCTAAACAGAAAAGCTATTTTGTTGTCGACAGGTTGCTGCTCGTGAACTATCTTGTCTCGCATTTGACAATTTTTATTCAAAGACCAATAAACCAGCTTCAAGATATGAGCTGGCAACTTTACAAGGTGCATTCACAATAATATTAGGGTGACATTCGGGGGAAAAGAGCTCCAGTCTTCCACTTGAAATTGAATCAAAGAATGTTGTTTTTTATTGGCAAAGCATGAGAAGCATATCAACTCAAAAGACCCAGTGCCTCGGTAAGATATTAGAACTAAGTCGAACAGACAAGAGATGATTAAATGAGGAATGTATTATGAATTACAACCATTTAATAACAAATGAGCCCACGTCTGAAGTCCGGCATGCTGCATTTTTAAAATAATTTGTCCGGAGGCTGTAAAATCTCAATACATTTTAATAAACTGGATTTTATTGCTTGGATTTTGTGCAGAAACGTTACAAGTTTTGGAACCTTATTTCATTAAATGTGTGGGATTAGATCAAATGCTTTATTTTCCTCCCAGGGTCAGTGTCTAGTTGATTCATATTCATAACTCATTTTAGTTTCTCCCATGTTTTTATTAAAGTAATTGCAATATGAATTGCTTCACTGTGGTTAAACAGTTTTGACATGTGCATGATATCACTTTGGAGAATAACTCTTAACAAATGTAAGTCATTTTATGGGGTATTTGAGTAGATTTTAAAACCTATACTGTACAGAGTAACTTACCTATATAAGTATGAGACAGCTATGTATGTAATGCATAGCTGTCTCATAGTTGTAATTTAGACAGGGCCTCCACCCATGTATTTGAGTAAAATAAGTCAGCTGTGTACTGTTTGCATCTAATTTTAAAGCATTCTTGTCCAATAATCAAGAAGTTCACAATTAACATGCTAGTGGTTGGAAATAATGCATCGGATTCATATATCGCTTTATATATAATCTTAAAGACGCTTCGCATTGCATTATTCATTCACTCAATACACGGTGGTGCTAAGATACTACTGTAGCAACAACTTTCTTAGGGTAGACTGACCAAAGCGAGGCTGCCAAGCTGCGCCATTGGCCCCCTTCAACCAACACTCACACGCACCACTCTTCATACTAAGCAATGTAGGTGACGGTGAAGTGTTTGTGGCACCTGATATTCCCAGTGATCTCCACCCAAGCACTAACCAGACTCGGCCTTGCTTAGCTTCTGAGATCTGATGAGATCAGGCGTTGTCTGTGGCCGTGACTGTGACGACAAAACTCCGCTCTGGCCTCTGAAAGTTGCGCCGTGTGCTTTTAAACTCATTGTGCTGAATATTAGGATGAAGTAGTTCTTTTTCAATTATGAACCACTGCACTTTGGTTAGTTAGAGTTCTTTAGGTTTATCCACAAAGTCTTGCAATAATGTTTTATTTGCACTGGCTACAAGTTTTACGTAATCTCACCATGAAAACTACAATAATTCTGAATGGCCCTAATTATATATTTTTTTAAAGAAAGCAAACTTCTTGCTTCTGAGAGGAAATTCTGCCCATTCGTATCAATGGTGGCAATCTCCTTACTTTACAACAGGCACGATTTACATAGCTGGTGTAGTGCTGGGTTACATGTGTTCGCTCTCCGTGTGCGGTGCTGTGGAACATTATGCAAGATTAATAGTTGCTCTTCATGTTACAAATCCTTCATTGTGCCCTCACCTATTCATCCAACCCCCTCCGCTCAGGCTTGCAAGTGCTTTTCTTCCCTTCAAATCCCTCTCTCCCTCCTTCTATCCTCGGGCGGTGTACTGAAATTGCGGGCCAACTCCGAAGACTAGACCATTTATCTAGCTCGGGATTCTGGAGTCTTGCCACAGGTGCAGAGGAGCACAATAACTCCTCCTCATACAAACACACATGCAGTCGGAGTGCGGAGACGAATGGTGTCGCCCAGGCAACCTTTAAAGGCAATGTGCTAGACGTTCCTTATCCGCACGCACCTTTAAGACGAGCCAAAGCGCTTCACGGATCGCTTTGTCTAACCATCTCCGTGTCATGTCACTTTTGTTTCCCATTTTTCAAAAGGGTTTTAAAACGCGCTTTATTCATTCGACGGTGGCGGAGTGGAAAAAGGTTAGGCTAGGCTGGAGGGGTAAGCTTTTAGGATGGTTTGTGTTGTCAGAGGAGTTGAAACCTGTCTCGAATAAGAGCGCCGTACCTCTTTGGAATCTTTTGTACGGGTCTGGGAGTATGTCAGCACTTATCAAGGTAAACTTGGAATAATTTCAGGTTTCAAAAGAAAATGAGTAGTATTCCTAAAAATGTTGTTGGTATAAAATTTGAGACCCTTAATTAGGGGTTATTATGTAAAATTGGCTTTTTGGAGCTTTCTGCCACGTTATAACATTGTTCCTTTGCAAACATGCAAACATGAAGAGGTTTTAGATGTCATCCACGTATGTTTGAGTAATCTTGTGATCTTGCCTTGTCAAAAGCTACTTACAATTAGCCAGAGGTTAAAAGAAAAAAAAAAAAAAAGAATCATCTATGGGTGCAATTGGCCATTACACTGGACTGGAATGGAATTAGACCTAGAATTGTTCCCCTTTTTTACATTTTTTTCTGACTTTCCCTGGATCTGTCTCTACTGTCGTCAAGACAAAGGGAGCACGTGAAGGTGGTATAGAGGTAGAGGTCATTTCCATTCGAAACACATGCTATACCGTTTGAACTGCGTGGCAACCTGGCTGGCACCACCGCCAGCCCCAGCCTTCAAGGGGCTCTAAGCAGAATTTGCCATTGGGGCCCTTGCTGCTTCAGTGCCACGTATTCATATATGACAAAATGAAGACGACGCTGTCATCATCTCAACCAGTTGTAAAAAGACTGAAAATTCTAAAAGGGGGATCTGTGGGCCCACCCTCAGATATTTTTTTTTAATCTAGACATTTTTTTTCTTATTTCTGGTGCATTTTAATGTGTTTCAGTTGGCTAAAGTGGGCTTACATTTACGAATTCTAATAAAACGCTGAATTGGATAGAGTAGCCAAAAGATGTACTTAAGCAAAGGTCCACTCACTTCAAAATGATATTACTCAAGAAGTACAAAGTAGTGATCCAAGTCAGAGTAGCATAAGAGAAACAGTCTGGGCATATCATCAGATTTATAATCATCAGATCATTTGAAGTCTGTGTAATTAGAAGGACTAAACATTAAATAATGCACAAAATCTGGTAACTTCAAAGAACAGACCACAAAAAGATTTGCATTTGATGTTATTATGATGTTTATTGTCAGGCTTTGGATGCAGAGTTGAGTTACACAAAATACATTTGCATACAGAATTAGTGGAGATTTCACCTAAATGTGCATTAATGAGCATTTAGAACGCAGTCAGGAGTCATTCACAGGCCGTTCATTCATCCAACAGATTTGACAAAGAGAGAGGTTTCTGCCTTAATCAAGGTGTTAATCTGACAACAGGAGCAGTGACCTGCTTTGGCCTAAGCTCACATCATCTCACAGTTTAGATCACAAAGGATCAGGCTTAGCCTAAGCTCACATCATCTCACAGTTTAGATCACAAAAGGATCAGGCACAACCAAAAACAGCCAGTGTAATAAACAGACTCACCTGCAGTCCTCATGTCGCTCTGATGTGTGTCCTGTCTGCACAATTATAATGGTCCATCTTCACTGTTTTATCCTGCATGTCCAGTGGTGTAAAGTCGTGACATATTTTGAGTCCTCTCTGAAAAGTCCCTCTTTCCCCAAAACGATCTTCCTCTGGGGCTCTTCATGTATTGTCCTGTACTTGTACTTAACTTCACTAGCTTTTAGTCTGTAAAACACCCATTCAAATGTACCTCTGCTGCCTTAGAGCACCCAGAGCGCACCTCGAGGGAAGAGTCTTCACACCAGTGTAAACACCAATGCCTGACTCAAAAACAAATATAGGCAGCATTTAGCTACTGGAAACAAAACTAAAACTAAAAAAATCTAATCGTTTTAGGTGGATATTTAGACCAGTACGGACACCAGAGCACCATTTAGTTTCCAAAAAACCTTTCCAATCATTATTTTCAATATAAATGGTGCAATGGTGGCCTTGGGGCCCTAAGCAGCTGCTCAGTCCACTTATAGACTGGCCCTGGGCAGCACATATGATAACATCAAATTAATTGTATTTACAGAGGACATTTTATAAACATGAGATTGTTTGCTGTTTTTTGTTTGTGGAGCTCCTTTATTTCTGCGTAGAGCCATAAATATAAGGATGGTGAATCTTGAATTGCTTTCAGTAGTTTATTTTAAATTGTTTGCAGTGGTACATAAGCACTTTTCCCAACTTTTAGAGGCCAATGTGTAGTTTAGCAGACACTGCAATGCTGTAACACCAACTAGCATGCTAACAGTGCACTTAAAATAATAATAATAATAATAATAATAATAATGCCTTACACTTGTAAAAAGCACTACACTAGTCATTATTCATTTACTCCATACCTAGTAGTGGTAAGGTACTATTGTAGCCACAGCTGCCCTGGGGTAGACTGACAGAAGTGTGCTAACCTGCACCATCAGCCCCGACCACCACCAATCACTAACTCACATAATAGGCAAGGTGGGTGAAATGTCTTTCCTAAGGACACAATGACAGAACTTGGTTGAGCGGGAATCAACCCTGCGACCTTCGGGCTGGGGACTATACTGCTCTAACTGCTGAGCCACTGTTGCCCCGTACACTGTCACTATGTATGTCAGACGGAAGCAGAGCCGTTTTAGATACAACCGCCCCCACTGACGTAAATGCGGCTGCCAGTCTGCATCAACGGCCTCTCTGATGACATCCAATTACACCACTGTGCTATTCTTAACCCCAGAAGAATACATGAGCCATACTTCTGTCGCACTTTTATGACATCATCTGTTTGCATAGTGATATATTCTTCCTTGGCCCTCGTTCTCCTCTGCCTCCCTAATCCATTTGCCCCTGGCGGAGTGATCCAGGAGGCTGACTGCTCTGATGTTTGGAGCGAGCTCAGTGTGGTCATATTCCTGTCGGCGTTTGAATGTCAATGTGCTGTTATCAGTGGCAGCTGCACCTCCCCAGCTTACCCCCAGCCAAGGGTTGCTTCTGTTTCATAAATAATAATAACTGTACACTCAAACAGTTTGAGTTGGACATTTAAGTAACTAGAAACCAGGGGCTGCACCAGGGAAAGGTCATTGCACCCTCCATATATTTTTGCCTCTTTTTAGGACATCCTATCTAATCAAAAATCTTCAAATGTTATTATTACATTGTTAAAATGAACCGACAATCATTGAAATGGTTTTAGAACTCACAACGGGGTTCCGACTACATTTAAAGTTTGAGCCAGTATGCTAATAAGTGTGAGAGCACCCATTAGGGGCCTGAATGGTTATGCAGACTATGACTCAGGCACAGTTCACACTTAAGGTAGCTAAATAGACCTAGCTAACAAATAGAAACTGTAAACAAACAGGTGTGAAAGATCGTTTTCTTGTGCGCACTGGGGTTGGTCCACACCTTAATTTCAGCGTAGTTAGCTCCTCCCTTCAGATAGATATAAGGCACTATCCATCAACAAT
Source organism: Periophthalmodon schlosseri (assembly GCA_000787095.1). Classification (NCBI taxonomy): domain Eukaryota; kingdom Metazoa; phylum Chordata; class Actinopteri; order Gobiiformes; family Gobiidae; genus Periophthalmodon; species Periophthalmodon schlosseri. The sequence continues at coordinate 27,213 of KN485341.1, read as the reverse complement.
CTGACCAGAACTGAAGAAGCGGCTTGGATGAGCAGCAAAATGTCTTCACTCAAAAACGTTTTGTCCGGGTTGACAGAATTGAATTTTTCTTTTACTATGGACGACTGAACGATTACACAGATATTTCCACCTCACTTTGTTTAGGGATCCCAAGACAACCTCTCGCAACGTGCCGACTCTTCCCAAACATAATTAATTTTTCGTACTATTATTTGTCCAATAAAGAATTCCCCCTAGATGATGCAACCCCAAACGTACTGTACTTTGCTGGCAGTGGCACATTAGTGAGTAAAACTGTGGCACTTTGATGGGTGCAATTCCTAGGGCAGTCTCTCTCTCTCCTTCTCAGCCAGTGGAAAGACTGCTGATAAAAGGCAGCGATGAAATGAGGTGATATGCTCTTGCTTAATAAACAAATGCTTAAATAATGATCTGATGCTTGTACTGTAGGACGGATGGAGAGAGTGGCCATGGAAGTATAATAAGATCTGGAAAATGAACCAAAGATGGCGTTGTACTGTTTTCAATGACCTGGGTTTGTTGGTGCATGTGGCCAAAAATGATTGCTAACTTTTAGGCACTTTGAGGATTTTAATGTTTTTAAATCTTCATGTTGTGAAAATAGAGAAGAATCCCTACAAAATCTGACCTTTGTGAAACCTGGGCAAACATGGGCAGTTTGGTTTCACATAAATGCATTGTGCGCTATTGGAGAATTATTTCTAGGCCGTACCTATGGATCGGCCACTAATTGATCTTGCACCAGGACAGTGGGCTCTAGGAAATTTTTGTCATTTAGTTGTGTGCTAGAAAATGGCAATATACTACACGTTTGCATTGATACAGCACTTTTCTACCTCCAATCTAGCCTGGCCAAATAAGACCGCTGATTACCACTGATTTCAGATGGGAGTGATTGACAAGTGCATTAGCAAATCAGAGAAACAAACATGGCAGCTTACAAATAAAAATTAAAGAAAAAATAATTGAGGATTGACAAATATCACAGACTTCTAAGAGTTAATGAGTGAAGAACTAAACTCAAGCGATGCATTTGTTAGTTTAGCTTGAGTTACAGTAATAAACAAATCTGACACGGCTCTGAGCTTGGCCTGAGATGCGAGGGAGAAGGTTGTGACCAGACTGAGATAGAAATAGAGTATACAGCAAGAACCGGAGACGCCTGGCTACGCTCAATCAGTGTTACTCAGAAGTTAGAGGCGGCATGCTGTTAGCATCCTAGTTGCCCTTAGCAGTAGTGTGACGGGAGGCCTCCACTCTGGCCTCTTAAGTTGTTTTAGCAGCGTTCTTACTCAAAGTTGTATTTTGATCAATTCATGCATGTTTGAGTGTGCTAATGGAACTATGCTCTTCGAAACTACTGCTCATTGCATCAGGTTTGCCAAGTTGTGTACAGTTTTGTATCATGCTTTTGTACATTTGTAGAGAATTGTCATGTGGGAGCGTGGGTGACGTAGGTCTGTAGGCTGAGCATTGGACAGAATCTTACAGCTAACCGTAAGGAGGGTTTGAGTAGGGCTAAGGAGAGATCGCTAAATCACTCAGACATGCCTGAAGAGGTTTAAGACTCTTCAGGCATGTTTTTGATGAGGGAACGACGTTATAACATGGTAGAAAGCAAAATAAATAGCAGTTTTGCACAATACCCTCTCTTTAATCACACGTTCTGTTTTGACCAAACGTGCATGTAAGTTAGGCTGGGAGGCTTTACCTGACAGGAGAAACGCTGTGCTCAGGAGCTGCACTGATTACACACGACTGAATTGACATTAATTATATTTCCAAAGTGTGATTAATCTGATTCATTTTTTAATTGATTGACACCACTAGTTTCAACTTGATGGCAGAAACTATCTTCGACATCGTAAGCGCCCGTCATACAAGTGCCACCCACCCGACCACCACCCAGCCCCCCGTCGCTAAAGAGGCAGCCCCGGTGACGCGGTCTGCTGTACCGCGCCGTCTGAGGTCAGAGCTGTCAGAATCCAGGCCACGGTGAACCATGAGCCAGCCCATCTGCAGAGGAGAAGGGATTCCCCACAGCAGAAGCACAGGGAAGACTGTGCCCTCACTGTGGCCAGCGCTTATGTAATCCCAACATTATATAATTGACACAGAATCTGCAGTTTGGCTCGGAGCTGCAGTGCGCTTGTTTGGAGATGTAACAATTAGAGATGTACGATTTTGGGGAAACAAATATTGCGATTAGGTTTGTTTGTTTGTTTCTTTAAAAAGTCAGGTTATGTTCAGAGTGCACGTTGTAAAAAAACCCAAGAGCATTAACATTTGTGATTTGATAATTGTAACAACTCAAATTGCGATTTTGATTCAGTCACAATATATTATACGTTCTGCTTATTTTTGGGCAATTTATAACTTTGTAACTTTTGGTCTGAACAGTAGAGAAAGTCGGTAGAAACACAATCAGGGAAAATTGCAAGTGAACCAGCCCGAGGAAAGCGTCCATAATCTCCTGGTTAGAAGGCGTAAGCACTGATGCCTTTGTCAATGTGCCACTAACAAGTCCAGTATTTGATTGGTGATTTTATAGGCCTGTGGGTTTCTCTGGTTGCCATGGTTTCCCAATTTATCCAGAGCGTTCACAGTTGGATAATCGTATAGGGTTTTTTTTGGTACAATACAAAAGTCTATTTTTGTGGTGTTAAAAGTTTCATCTTACATGCATTTGTGTTTTATAAGACGCAATAATGACAGAAAAGTGCTGTCTATAATCAGTACAGAGACTATGAGACTGTATCAGTATAACCAAGACTCTTGCTAATCAGTCTATTGACGCAAAGCCTACTCACATTTGACTGACACTCTTCTCCAACACATTGCAAATCATTTCTACTGTCTTCATCAATCATTTCTACTGATTTTACTGTCACTATGGTAACAGTGATTTTCTTAAAGGTCCTTTAATGCTAAATTGACTCCATTGCATGATGTCATCAAGTGGTAATCCCTCAGATATTTTACCCCCGCAAGTTGTACAATAAACACAGCAAACTGCACTGTTGTATTTTTATAATGTGATCCACCAACAGTTCAATACTCTCACTTTATTATTGTCAGTGTACAGTCCATAACCACAATCATAGTCACTTTATGTGGTTCACTTGTGAAGTGAACACTGAACGGCCTCGATTCGGCCCAACTCGCACTTCTTGATCTAAACAAGCCTCTGTAGCACGCTGAGCATGACCAAAACAAACCGGAGAGTGACTCAAAATGGGCGAAATAGACCGTGCGATGTATAGCGAGGAGGAAGACCGTGCTTTACATAATCTGACAAAAATATATCCATTTCTGGGACCGATCACAAAGTTTACAGCCTCATCACACGAGCTTGTGAAGTAAAGAGCTGTAGCTAAGCCTCACAACATTTATTTGACTTTAGCCTAGTAAAATGCTCTAGCCTGTACAGTCATGTATTACCTTGACCTGAGTCTTTATAATCTAGTCAGCTGTAATAAAGTTGTCATAACTTCGTTTGTTACCCGCTCTTACCATGCAGCCATCATGTTGTCTGAAGTACACTTTCTCCTGCGCCGACGCCTCATCAGCGTAAACCCAGACCCAATTCAGAAATCCAAACATCACTAAAATCTTATGCAGCTCAATTTATGCTGACTAGTAACAGTAACTTTCCTCTGGCCAATGGGCGAAGGCGGTTTCTACTTTATTATTGTTTCTTGCACTGTTTGCGATGCAGCTCCACCTCAGGCAAGGGCTATATTTTCTTTTGTACATTTTTTCTGCTCTCTAATGTGAACTGTAGCTAGGAGCTGACAGCATGATCCAGCACCCTGTTGTGATGATGTTTACAGTGAGGTATTGTAAAGGGGCAGGCAGAAATCAGCACAGCAGTTTTCAATTGAAAGTCAGTGGACTTGTTTCTTTTTTTATTTAATTGTTTTTGACGAATTTCGTGATTTAAAATGTTCAAAAAATAAAATAATGATCCATGGGTGTCATAGATTAGATGACGAAACTATATGGCAGACAAAAGCACAATATATCTTATTTAACTAATGCACTACAGAACCTTGAACAATTCACTTTCAATAATTATCGCTGCTTCGCTATTTAACACAGTTGCATTTTGTTTCCCCATTAGGCTTAACAGGTGTTTGTAGACTCACAGAATGAGCTACACTGACTGTCTATACTGCGACTTTGGGAAGGCTGTTTGTGCTAAAGACGAGTAGTAGTAGGCTTAGGGGAAATGCACAGACTGCTGCTCAGAACAGATGCTCCGAGCTCTGGGAATAGTCCTGCACTATCAGACAAACAAGCAGCACGGCCTGTGGCGCAAACATGATAAATGACTCATTAAAACAATTAACAGGCAAATTTGTAATCGGAGTGTATTACAGCTATAGGCGTTATGGGTGACAGAGTTCAACACATTGTAGTATCAGGGTTTGTTGTTCAGGTAGAAGTGGTAGTGTTTTCATTTTGTGTTTTGTAGTTGTACAAAACTGTGCTGATTTATCACTATTTCACATTGTATTGTTATTGATTAGCTTGAATTAGAGTGGGTAATAAGACAATAAGCAAGGCTGCCAATCTGCACCATTCCATTGGCCCCAACCACCACAAACACACACACACCAGATTCATACTAGAGAATGTGGGTGAAGTGCCGTGCCTAAGGACAAAATAAAAAAAATGCAACTGGCACCTCACTGCAGTACCTGATGTTGGCAGTGTCCCATCCAAGTACTAACCTGATCCAGACCCCTGCTTAGCTACACAACGCTGCTGAGACCTTAGAGAGAGGCCTTAGCCAGGTCTCTCTTGAAAAAGAGATTCTGTATCTTAATGGGACGTCCTCGTTAAATAAAGGTAAAATAAAATGAAAAACTTCAACACATAACATATTTAGATCACCTTAATAGCATATTGTCACAGGATGTGCCACTGGATGGGCGACAGTACATTAATTGGTAGATTGTGCATTCACTGAACCAAAGGTTGGCGGTTCGAATCCCGCTCTCGACATAACCATCCTTGGTGGAGCGCTCAGATCCACTGACGCACATGTTAGCAGTGTGATTCCAGCTCCCACAGATGAATACTGTTGTTGTGTCCTTGGGCAAGACACTTGCCTCCACTATCTGCGTACACTGGTGTATGAATGTACGTGTAAATGTGTGAGTGGTTGAAGGTAGAAAAGCGCTATATAAGCACTATGTATTTTATTTTTTTTGTCAGTACATCTTCCTGTTGCTCTTTTCTCCAACAATAGTGAGTATTGCTGTACATTGCCTTTGGGATCATTTATTCTAATTAAACATATTCATCAAAGAAATTATTCATATTATTATTGTTTATCTTTATTTATACAGGGAGAGCCCAATGAAAGCACTCAGGTCATTTTCACACTGCCGCTAGTTACGTCGACGTAAAAGAGCATTCGCTTCGAGAGTGGTGTGTTTGGGATGGCGTGAACCCAACAGTCTCGGTAAACGGCCGGTCCGAGAGCACTTGAAACAGGAAGTCTCAGAGCGGCTGATCATTGGAAATTTAGTTCACTAAAACCCTGAGTATTTCCCTGGAGGTGACCATGATCATCTTCATGAGCAAGTCCACCATCTTGGCCTTGTTCCCCCGCTCCAACAGGTCTGTGCTCTGCACTTTTTCCCAGATGGAGTCGATCAGAGGTTGGATCCTCTCCACTGAGACGACAGGTACAGTGTCATCCAGGGGGCAGCTGGTACTGCCTTGTTCTTCTCTGGACTAGGGCGATGGGTGTCTCATACTGTCATATCTCTTCAGCTCCATTAGACTTTCTGTGTCTGACAGCCCGTGCCGGCGTCCTGTCCTGCTCCTTGGCAACTCCTCAGGCTGTGGCTCAAATCAGCGGTGCTGGCCAGTACCTTCAACAACAAGACCTGAAACTACTGCTAACGTTTAAAATTTGCTTTTTGGACTGAAAACAACCTTCATCATGGTTTTCAACTCTAATATTCGAATACAATTTTTTAAAAAGTCTATGGGAAAAATGAATGGGAAATTTACACACAGAACCAAAGTGGGCGGGAGTGTTGAGCTCCATTGTCCCTGCATTTTAGATTGCAACTTTAATAATGCAAAACTATGATACATAGACATCACAAAAGACTGCTCTGATTAAAGCCAGGTGATTCTGCAGGGACAAAGTTTGAAGTGTGGATACCTGTTAGACCAATCACAGTGTTCCTCATATGTCCAGACCTCGTCCTTCCTCTTATAGTCCACAGGTACTGCCCAGTTTATGGCAGCTCTATTTGAAATGTGGTTGAGGTGGAGTTTAGGTGTTTAGTACCACTTTAACTTGTTAGCAGACGTTGTCAGAGTGGACTTGATATAGAAGGCAGATGGTTACTTTGCCACGCTAAATTACACCATACTCATTTACACTGTCACTCAGAGGTAAATAGTGGTGTAGTGAGAGTGGAATGCTGTGCCCTAGTATTTCAGTATTTTTTGCTCATTACAATCTCTTATAATTACATGGAATAAATAGAATGTAGCTTTGACATTTTGGCCTACCAAAAGATATTATCTTCTCCCAGTTGCCTAAATAAATACAGTGCAGTGTTAGCCTCACAATTGAAGGTCCTTATAGTTTTAAAGGTGTACTATGTAATTTTTCTTCAGGAGGTTCACCTGCTTGTCTCCATGGAGATGTTATTGCTTTGCCCGGAATGTTCCACAGTATGGCATCAAACTTTTTTTTTTATCTTCATGGAGACAAATAGCTCACAGTTGGAGGATATGTTTTCAAGGAATTTCTTTAGCAATATAAACACTTGTGACTGAATCACTGCAAGATAAGTAAGTTTAATGTTGTAGTGTGGAACATGCAGGCAAAGTATACATCTCCATGGAGACAAGCAAGTTGCCTGACTCCACAGTAGAAAAGTTACACAGTGCATCTTTAGCTTTAACTTCATTGTCCTGTCCTGTAAAAGTGAACGGACTTTACTTCCTGGATTACCTTATGACATCATGAAGTGGAACCAAGCATTTTGAGCTCTGGTAGCTTTAAGAGGAAACGTGATTTAATGTGGCACTATGGAACATTCCCAGTGTATCTATTATAACATTTCCTGTGTTTTTCTTTGTCTGTAATGCACCACGGTATGGCATTATTCATATCTATTTTATATTTACAGTGTTTATTGCTAATACAATTCCCTGAAAGACATGCACTGTTACCGAGAACGGACTTTCCTCTCCACAAATCTGACCTGTAACTTGGCTTGACACTGTACCTGCTTTTGCATTTGAGAGATTGTGAAATTTTGAAATATGATATTGATATTGGTTTTCATGAGGCTGCAAAAGTATAAGTATCATAAACTTTAATGGCTTTTTTTGGTTTTTTTTTTTTTTACAAGGACACATGCGTCATAATCCTGCTCTGAAATGACAAACTTTACTGGTCTGTCGGCACCAAGCTTCGTTCCATTTTTTCTCATTTAAATTTGGAACTCCGCCACATTTGTCTCACTTTGATAGAGGGCTTATTGTCATGGCAGGACAGACTTCCACTGTGTATTTTAATGATTGAAGAAACAGCCCTGCGCTAAATAAAGATAAGCAAGGCCCTACTCTGCTTTGCTCTCATTTTAATTGGCACATATTAAGAAAAATTGACTTTTTTGAGCTTTTAACCGTTAGATTGTTGTCCCCTCATCAGAACAAACACGGAGTTGTATTTTTGCTTCATTCACACTTTACTCAATACCGATTCCGATACCACGATGGTAATTAAAATTATTCTTCATTTAGACAATCGAATGACATTTTCAACATTAAATCATAGTACTTTCTTTTATACTACCGCATCTTTTATCCGTGTAATCCCTCAGTCGTCCAGGTAGGTTCCATAGTGATCCATGGGCACATTCTTGTCTATATGGTCTTTTACTTATACAGCTCAAAATCATTCTAAAGATATTCAGGAAAAGTTCATTTCTGTCCAGTTGATGTGACTTTTCCAGCATCAGTACTTGTTCAAATGAGAATCTAGTTTTGATACTAGTTTTCATATTGGTTAGTATCCGATTTTACTATACTTTTGACAACCCTAGTTTCATTAATCCATTAATCCAAAATCATCCTGTCTAAGTCCTCGAAAATACTCTGCCTGGATAGTTGTGTCACAGGTAGAAATCTGAACTTCTACGCAGTTTTTAAGTCCATAAGCCATTTCTGGACTTGTCTGCGGTGAAGTTGCGTTCACCCCGGAAGCATGTCTCTATTAGCGCAGCGTTCACGTGTCCTAAGATTTTAATTTGTTTATTTACATTCCTGTTGCTGACAGCGGAGGGAAGTCCAAGTAGTTTATTAAGTGTTTTGCAAATGCAGACATTATTTTGAGTTTAAAAATGTGAAATACGAATCCCAAGGTGACCAGAAGCATGTTCAGAAGGGAATTAAAGCCACGAGAATATATAATATGTGTTCTTTAAATAAATAACCATACAATAAAAGGGAACGGAGAATGGAAGAGTTCAGATCGGGTTTGCGTGCCGGTTGAAGACAGGGGCAGGCAGTCAGTTTTTGGAGTTCGTCACACAGAATGGCCGCAGGTATAAAGAACCCTTGCTGAAATATTTAATACGTGCAGTTGGGTCAGAATGGAGAAAAGTCCACTTTTTTGCTAAAACCACAAAACCACAGAATAAACAAATCTTCATTTTATTCTATTTTCTCATGGTTACGTATTAAAGAAGACATATTGTGCTTGTGTTTGCTATATAGTTATAATCTATGACACCCGTGGATCGTTATGTCATAATCTGGATAATCTAAATCGCAACATTGATCTAAAATGGCATCAAATGGAAAATTGCAGTGCCCGGTAAGATTTTAGGAGTCCTTTCCCGCCTGCTCCTTGGTGGTATGTCGTCGTAAATGCCATCACAACAAATTGGCGCGTGCTGTCTCCACCTATGGATAGGACGCTCATTTGTGCCAAAAAGGATATGCAGCACTGCCAAATCCTAAATCTATCACAGAGTAAGTAAATAAAATGAGAGAACAAGAAGAAGTACAGAGCAGTGGGCCTGTACCAGAGGCGGTGAAAACGGGGGTAGAACGGAGCAATGACGTCTCGACTACAGGAGTATAAAGATGACTCAAACAAGCATGAATCACTAAATACAACTTTGAGAGGGTTAATCAGAAGGGAAAACAATTATAACATGGTTACAAGTTCTGAAAAGTCAATTTTGCATAATATGTCTCCTTTTCTTTTTTAAGCAGAACCTTACAGCAACTTTTCATATTTATTTGAAAGATTATATGACTTTTAAAACATATAACTTTTTCTGTGATGCAATTTCACTATAGCCGTATTAAAATATATCTCACTTCTTGGAGTAAGGGGGGAAATCAAGCTAGTTGTATCATTATGAACAGTAATGAGTGTAAAGAATACTTACAAGTATAGTGACAGGTAAATATTGCAACATGTACAATTTGACCAGTTGGACTCAAAGAGAGCTTTACGTGACTAAATAAAGACAGATATTTGACTTGGGAATGCTGAGTCTCCTGCCACTGCTGGGAATTGTGAAGTAAGTCTATTGACAATTTGGCAGCATGGCTATTGTCAACATTTTACTAAAACACAGTTAAGATCATTGTATTTAAGATTTTACAAAAAAAAATAAAAATAAAAAATCCCAACCCGACATTCAAGCCTTGGTTAATGCTTGAATGTCGGGTTGGGAGGGACAGTCTAGTGCCATTGGTCATTCGAAGTAATGAAGTTTAGGAACAGGGTCATTTTTTTTATAATTTAGGAAACGTGTTAAGGTTAGGGTTAAGGAAATGGTTAAGGTTAGAGTTAAGATTAGGCTTTGGTTAAGGTTAAGGCATAGACTGTATAAAGAAGTGGACCAAGTGAATGTGACGTCACCCATAACATTCAGCTCCAGTCAAATGAAGATCGGCGAGGCTCGTGGTTACAAGGCGAATATATATATCTGGAATTCCAACCGCGAATGTCATAGCAACCAAAGAGCCAATCCGGGCGCTTAGCAACGCTGTCAATCAAACCTGTTGCTAACACTAGCGGGAGCAACCTCGAGGGAAAGAAGGCAGCTGATTTGTCTCTTATTAATGTTCATATTTTGAGTTACGGACACAAAAATACCAGGATCACGTAGAGTGGGTCAATATAAACATTTTAAGACCAAATTGACGAGCCTGACAGCAGCAGTTACAGGGAGAGGGGCGACAGTTTTCTAATGTAAAGTGAATTGGAGCTAGAGTCGTTGGAGCCGGAAGCGCAGCCCATGTTCACTTCCTATTTGGACCGTGGCGGCTAGCGAGTTAGCTATGTCCATTTATATATACAGTCTATGGGTTATGGTTAGGCAAATGGTCAAGGTCAGAGTTAGGGTTAGGGTTTGGTTAAGTTTAGGAACAGGATTATGTTAAGGTGAAGGAAATGGTTAAGGTTCTGGTTAGGAGATGTAATGGTGTAGTAACTTTAAAAACAAATGTGTCACTACAGCCTTATCTCAACTAACGCCATAAAATAAAGCATAAAACAGTCAAAATATAACATTTTTACTCACAGCAACAGAAGCTAACGTGTTACCGTAACAACCAAAACTCCTCTAATGTACACAGAAATTATTATTTGACAAACAAAAATAAAAAAAACACCTTTATATTGTTGAAATAATGCTTAAGTATTAGGAAAAAAATGTGTTTTTTAAGTGTAAATTGAACTGAACTTTTGTACAGAATTCTCCCTAGTGTGACGTCATCAACATATAACTCTCTACAACAGAACTCTCCACTTCCCGTCATTTTCAGCATATTTTTATAACTTTTCTTCATTGGTGTAAAACTATACTTTACATTTACAGCTACTATCCCACCAAATTATTCTCAAGAACTCATTTTGTTAATATAAGTTTTGCTGCAGGCAGAGAGACTCCCGACATCACAAGCTCTACCTTCAACGCAGCGAAGTAAACCGGAGTGCAAGGCCCACAGGGTGAAAGTGTTCATCTGGCAACCAGGCAGGACCGGTTAAAAGTGCTAAAAGTCAATCACCATCTGTTTAACAGGAGACCAAACTCACTCTGACAACCGCAATGCATTTAATTACAACCGAGAGGAGAGTGGGGAAACAGGTTTGTTAGGAGGGTCTGAGGTGAAATTATGGGATGTCCTTGAGCAAGTGCATATGACAGTTTTTCCAGTTATTACTTGGTTTGGTGGGTACCTGTGGTAAATATTTATCATAGTTTTGCATCAGGTAAGTGACAGATTATGGAAAAAAGTGGAAGTAGAGGAGACTTTTAAAACGGAACACCTCTACCAATGTCATCGACACTGAAAATTCCTTATTAAATGAAGGGACAATTATGAGTAAGGGACTTTTTTTCCTGACAAAATTAAACATTGATTTAACAAAATAAAGGTGTTTTTTATAAAGCTGTTGTATTTTTTTATTTGTCTAATCATAACTACTGTGTGATTTAGTTCTGGCCCTTGTTAACATTATGGTTTCTAGGTCACAGAACTGGAATTACCTCTACGTATGTTATCTCTGCTGCTCATGTCCATCTAGGAAGTGAAATGATAAACTTCACAAGAATAAAAAATAAAGTCAATAGTCTGTATTTCTACTATAGGCTGAAGTACGTCTGTTAGCATTACCATGTTTGTTTTGGTTTGCTCGGCGCTAGCTTCCGCCTAAACCATAGTGCTGCCCTGTGATTGGTCAGTTTTGTGCGGGACCTATCACAGTCAAATGCTTCAGAGCTTAACGAGACAGTTTTCGGATTCTAGAAGGTGATGATGTCCTACTCCCAGATGGGGGCGAGAGTCAGTTTTTCCTCTTAATAACATTGTATTTTGTCATGAAATATCCAAACGGTAAATTCACAAATGTTGAACCTGATCATTTCTATTAGTGAACAGAGCCAAAAATCTGTATTTTATCATGATTAATTTTAGCTGCCCCCATCTGTATTGAATATGATTGGCCTATAGATTGTTGTGATGCCACCTGAAACCAGCGATGGTCCGATTCCAGACCTTTCTGGATTCAAACAGAATGTAGACGTGACTACCTGGTCAGGCAAAAGAACGTCACTAGTGTAAGATTTCTCATTTCATTCTAAGCCTACACTGCTGCACTATATAACTTTTCTGGTGGGGATTCTGTCACCTGCTCGTCTCATAGGCCTTACAACAAGCTCCAGCTGCGTCTGTTGTCTGCCGCCTGGAGGTGAGGGGCAGAGGCAGACAGGCGTACCCAGCGGACGTGAGCTCCCCGTCGGACATAAAAGGCCCGGCTCTCTCCAGTGTGCAGCGCCAACCTATAGACTCACCCCGAGCCCGCAAACAAGAGCTCTGCTGGGATACGCGGCGGGCGGTACTCCCCCCGGGCTGGGTCCCCTTTGGAGGTGTGCACTCAGCCGCGTCGCACCATCAAAGCGCTGCACACAGCACTATTAGAAAGAAATGACACCGATGAAGAGGTGTCCATTGTACTAGTACAAAGCAGCAACATTGAACAGAATAGATTTTGTCAACACAACGCTGTGGGCGATGATTTGGAGATTCTAATCATACCCAGCACGTTTGCAAAGTGCAGGAGTAGCTTTTTGTATGTAAGATATCTGTACTGTATAGATCAGTGGCCTGTAATTCACATATAGAGCACAGTCATATCAAAAAGCTTTAAAGGGACAGTATGTCAAATTTGTATTTAAAATTTCATAAACATGTGTCCGCAGATACATGGTAGACATAAAAAAAAAAAAAAAAATCAAAAATAGCTTGCTGTTAAAGGTCCTATATTACACAAACCGTATTCTTGTATGTGTACAATGCTGGTACCTTCTCAAAAACATACCTGGAGTTGTGTTTGTTTCATTCACACGTTTGTCTACATCTCCAAAGCTCAAAATGCTCTGTTCCACCTTGTGATGTCGTGAAGCTGTAGCTTTCAAGTTAACAGCTACTTTTTACCTTTAGTTCAGTAGAGATTGTTAATTCCATATCTGAAATGATCCAAATGCTTGTAGTGAATGTGTATTGAGTTTAAAAACACAGTGGAGCACTTCCTGTATTACCACATGACATCACAAGGTGGAACAGGGTGTTTTCAGTTTGAGCATACAGCCTAAATATTTTTTCTTGATTACAAAAAAACATTTGCCATGATGTTCCATTTATTTATGTTATAATTTGTTATTTTGGTTCTCAAGATGATTATGTAATTAGAAGCAGAATGTCTCTCATTTGGGTTGTCAGTTTCAATAAAATCCAGTTGGTTTAAATCTAAAATGCCTCTCTCTGATCTGAATGGTCACTACCTAAACCCCAGCATCTGCAGCCAATCATGAATCAGTGCTAGTGCAGCCTCTGCAGCTCAGTGAGTGAATTCTGGAAGTTGTAAGCTTTCACATGAGGCATGGCCTGTCCATATAAGAATGAGAAAAACGTGTCTGTGTCCTTTATCTGCAGGTTAATGTACTAGCAACCCGGGCTCAGTTGTGATTGTAGTACCTCTCTTTAAAACAGTAATAACACAGACTACATACAGTTCCTTTTAAGACTTGCCATTTCAGAATACCATGACGTAAGACAGCGCATTACATAAGCAAAGTTACCCTGGAATTTAAAAATGCAAAGGAGGTTGAAACATCCCCCCGGCTCTGTTAAATTGGATCTGCGTGATGATTGGATTATTTATTTGCCTGTTTATTTTCCTGTGCGAGCCTGATGATTTCCCTCCAGCGTTACCCCAGTTTCTCGCGGCCTGCTGAGCCTACCTGAAGTGCCCCCCCGCGGACTAAGGCGCCACATCAGGACGGGCTGGCAGCGGCTGACAGTCACGCTCCTATACGCTGCCTGTTACCCATCCGACCCCTCCACCTGCCCCCGCAACCGGCCATCCCACCTCACCGCTGATTAACCAGTGCCAACTTTGACCAATACTAGAACTACATTCCAACAGAAAATCCAATGCAGTAGTGGAGGTAACAAAAGTAGAAAATTGTATAAATTGTATAATAAAACTGAGCTAATGTTGACTGCATGTTGTAACTGTTTTTTCTTAATATTGCTCTAAAATGGCTTAAAATTACTGTCCAAAAGAACCTTTTTAATGGCATCACATCACAACAACAAATAGATTTTCAATTAGTTTTTATTGTTGTAAAGGCCTATGTGACATTTGTGACTCAGAGCTTGATTTTTTTTATTTATTTTTAATAATTGCAATTATATACAGAGAAGTGGGTGGAGATAGGGGGTAGGTGACAACAGATATTCTCAGAGCACTCACGCAGGACAATACATCATTACTCAAACATGCACCAGTCAACTGAAGTATAACTTTGGGTAAGTTAATGATGAGGGAACACCATTATAAAAAAATGTACAAAAATGTGTTCAATGGGATTATGCTGCTTTATTTGAATTGTGTCAGAGGCATATAGTAGTTTTATTATCGTTTATCACAATATTTCTCTGCAATATATCGTGTTGCAAAATGTGTTATCGTGACAGGCCTAATCTCTACAAAAAGGGACAAACCACCAGGTCAAGTAAAAGGGCAAAACTGTGGAGAGGCGGCACCGCTCACCAAATGAATTAATATTTCACAAAGATTTTTGGAGCCATAAAAACAGCTTTAATTAAAAAAGATGGAAGACAGATAAGCATAATGCCATACTGTGGAACATGTATAATGACATCTTCACGGGAACAAGCTGGATGTTCCAAAGAGCAGAAGCGGCTTGTGCTACTGCTGAAGATTTGGGAAAAATACCTAATTGCAAATTTCCTGACAAGCGTTGCGATTAGATTTATAATGTGTTTTATAATAACAGGTTTCTGGTCAAATTCACATTTTAATCGTGACCAGAAGAATTGACAAAAAGACTGAAATATGAAATAACAAACTAATACAAGACTCACATTTCAGAACATTTCAGATCTAAACTACAGGGTTAGCAGTTTTTATGCAGAATAAGACAGAATATTATGGAAATTATGGTTTTGATTAGAACCTGATTGATCTCGCAGCCCTAGTTTGTGGTGTTTGAAATAGAAGCAAGTGGCCAAAAATTATGCTCAAGTAAGAGTAATGTTACTTCAAAACAATATTACTCAAGTAAAAGTGCAAAGTAGTGGTCCAAACAATTACTCAAGTAAGAGTTAAAAACTATTTGGGAAAAGTACTACTCAAGTAAAAGTATCTTAAAGAGTAACTGTCGGAACGTAACATCTGATTTATAATTTGAAGTTAAAGTAATTAGAAGGGCGAACAATAAATAATGCACAAAGTCTGGTATTTTTAAAGGACAGACACAAAATTAGAAAAAAAGAAGTCATATCTGAAGGTGCAGTGCAAGAAACACAAAAGTTCAAATCATTTCATTTTGTAAACATAAAGCTTTCGTCACTTGTAGACTCACTCACTGTGGGAAGAGTCACCGAAGCTTTTACTCAAGTAAGAGTAATGTTATTTCAATAAAAATATTACGGATGTAGGAGTAAAAGTATGCTGCTAGAAAAGTACAAAGTTACTCAAGTAAACGTGATTGAGTACAACCCACCTCGGCAAGTGGCTCTCAGGGAAAAACTCTGACATGAGCCTGGCCCTTTGAGTTCATTCACTGAAGGTCTTAGTGCTAAAAACACACCTCTCTTTCATCTGTGCTACCAATAACAACGTGGACGATCTTTTCAACCCAAGCTGTGGAGAGAATGACTCAAAACTGAAGTGTCAGATGAAAGGGTTAATAGAAAAAGATGTGAATGACAGATAGTATACAGAGAGAGACAGCTGCAGTTGGTACTCGCTCCAGCTCTTTTCTTGACCGTGCTTCAAAGATAGTTTCGGCACATTAAAAGGTGAAGTTAGACTGTTTACTCAAAAGATAAAAACTGATTCAAAAATTGTAGCCTACCGGATTTTCTCCACATATTTGAGCAAAATTTGTCTAGTTCTGTTTTTCACATTTTTAAAAAAAGTAAGAATCAGGTAGAGCGTTGCTAATGAACATTGACTGAGAGTGGATACATTTAAAGAGATTTCTACCATAATGTAACATTCCCTCTTCAAAAACATGCCTGAAGAGGTTTTAAATGTCATCCATGCATGTTTCAGTAATTTTGCAATCTCTCCCTACCCTATACGAAACCTTCTTACAGTCATGTAAGATTCTGTGCAATGCTCAGCCCACAAGCCTATGTCACCAATGCTCCCACAAGGCAATTCTCCATAAATGTACAAAATCATGATAGGAAACTGTACACAACTTGACAAACCTGATGTGATGTGCAGTAGTTTCATTAGTGGGATGTACGCTGATTGTGATGTGATAGTGCTCTGGAGGGGGAGTGACTTAGCGTGGAGAGGTGAATATAGCATTTTCAAAACAATAAAAGCATTTTCAAAACAATAAAAGATAACATGGTGATCTAAACATGTTATGTGTTAGCAGTTGATACCCCTTAGAAGTAAAATGCCCCCTCTTTAAACCCTACTCACATGAGGGGTTTGAGCACCCAAATGATCCTGGGAGCTATGCTGTCGGGGGCTTCATGCCCCTGGTAGGGTCACCCGGCGCAAACAGGTCCCAGGTGATGGGTCAGACTAAGAAGAAACCTTTTATGATGAGCACTACATCAGTGCCAGTTACATGGCCCAGACTGACACCAGGAGTGGCGCCAGGAGTGGGTGCTTGACGGTGAGCATGTGGTGGCTGGCCCTTCCCACACGGGGCCTGGCCAAGCACAGCCTGGAGATCTAGAATGTCACCTCGCTGGGGAGGGGAAGGAGCCTGAGCTTGTGTGGGACACCTGCAGAGGGGTGATAGTGAAGAATGGCCTCCCTGATCTGAACGCGAGCAGTATTCTGTTATTGGACTACTGTGCTAGTCACAGTTTATCCATAACAAATACTGTGCACAGGGGTGTCCATCATGGCACGTGACACCAGGACATAGATCTATACCCTCCATTGGGTGCTGTATGGTCCCTATATATATATATATATATATATACACACACACAGTCTTTAAATTTAAGAGGAAGACATACTTAACTTTAAACTTACTTAAGTTTTAAATGTGCAATGACTAGTTGAATCTACTAGTCAGCTAATTCAACACCATCTGGTTGAAACATTTAGCAGCATATGATACAGCTAGTTTTACAAAGGTAAATCAACTTGCAGGCTCTCATTGAAACTGCTTTGCTAGTTCAGTCAAATACTGTATTCTATTTGATTCAAGGCAGAATCACTTAGCACCTTTGGCACTAGCATTATCTAGTTGAAATGCCCTATTACATTTTACAATGTACTACATTGCTGCAATCAGCAATCATATTTCTCATGAAACTGCTGTGGCCTCTCTTCTAATGCATTTACACCAATTCAGCCCTTTGCTCTAAACTTTCCCCAAAAGCCTGTATGCTGCTTGGTCATGTGCATCATTGCCACGATGATGGGGTTGTACTATCTGGCCACATCTTCCCGTAGTTTGTTTTGTGTTTTTTACTTTTTAATTGTAGCGAAAGCGATGATAAGGCCAGAGAGAATTTACAGAATTTTTACATTTGAACCATGAGTTCAAATTGACCATGACCACTTCTCAAGCCAATAACTCCCTTCTCCCACTCTGATATTGTACCACGACAGAAAAACAACTGCTTCTATATCGATATTACAATGCATAAGAGATATCTTTCGATTTCATTTTCAGTTACTGGACATTTAAGAGTTAGAAAAAGTTAGGCACAGCAGTCTAGAGTGTAATGACTGCACGCATTGTGTATTGATTAGCTGTATTTGCGGCTGCCTTGTCGAGACTCCTGTTACACATGGTACAAATGATCCCCTGGTTTCCAGGATGTATGGGAATGCTGGTGATCCCCAGTGCTATGTCGAAAATTGACCTCGACTATGTAGGCTAACTTAGCTGGCTAACAAGCTAGCGCACACTGCCAGCGGGCAAATGGACTCCATATGGCCATCTGATCAGAGAGACTGCTGGGCTGGCTTCTTCTGTGTTGACAAAGCAGCAGAACAACACCATTTGTGGCATCTCTAACCCACAGCCTGACTCAGCAGTGAGCAGCGTGGGACTAAACACTGCTACGGAACTATAAGAAATAACTTGTAAATGCTGTTGGATATCTTTGCATTGGTATTTTCACATTTTATAACATATTTGTGGGGGAAAAGCCTTTAGCGCTTGTGCAATTTGCTCCTATTTGAATGCTTGGAATGAATTAGCATGACTGCGATCAGATTTGCAATTTATGTTTTGTAGGTGGGATTACATTTGCAGGGGGTCCAGAATACACACTTCTGCAATACTTTCTGAAGATGTGAGTCTGGTCACTGGTAAATCTCCCCGAGTTCAGATGTGCGTGATTGACAGGTGGATTAGCCAGTCAGGGACAGATAGTTTAGTTTCACAAGCATCACTGAAATAAACAAATCTGATTGCACATTTGGTTTGGTTTTGGTGACCAGACTGATATCCCTCTGTATGAAAAATACAGAGAGGTAAGGATTCATGTGGTTAGTCTTTGTATGGGAGACTGCTGGGAATACCAGGTGCCACAGTGGGGTAGCAGTGGCTCTAGTGCAATCTGTCTGTGTAATCCCTCACTTGTCCACGTATTATCCATAGTAAAAGGAAAATTCAAAACTGTCAACTGGACAAAAAGTTGTAGGAGTGAAGATGTTTTGCTGCTCATCCAAGCCGCTTCTTCAGTTCTGGTCAGATCACTGGTGGACACTGCCTTATATCTATCTGAAGAGAGGAGCTAGCTACACTGAAACACACCTATTGTTTACAGTTTCTGTTTGTAGGCTAGGTCTAATGAGCTACACTAGGTGGGAAGTGTGCCTGGGTCATACTTAGCGTAATCATTCAGGCCCCTAATGGTTGCCCTCACACCTATCAGCAGACTGGCTAGACCTATTATTTCCTTTGTCTTGATTTGGGTCTGAGGATGGAGTTATAGATAGAGGATAGATGATGTCTAAGGCCCCCATTTCCATTTCTAATAGATAGTATCTTACCACCATATAGAGCTCTATACAGAGGGAATGAATAATCCACAAAACTGTAAAGTGACTTTGAGGGTCTGAAGTTCTTCATATGACTACTGCATTATCATTCTGTTCAGAGTGCACATTTAAAATTCAAATATGATCTGCTAAACTAATACAAGAATTACATGCATTTCAGAACATGTTTGTAGAGGTTTGATAATTAAACAAGAAAATGTGTTTGCAGAGGAAATTATGACATTGAGTCTTTGCGCTTTGCTAATTGCTTTCCATTCAAACTGGGATTTTGATTTGATTAAGAGCCCTTGTTTTCAGTACAATATATCTTTTATTTGAACCTACGCATTTCTGAAGGTTTGTGTATATGAAAAAAAAAATCATATACACTTTAAGCACTGCAGTGTCTAATGAAACCTTTTTCAATTTATTTGATTAGTTAGTTAGTAACAAGATGTAGCTATTTAAGATTTTTTGCATGTTAAGGAGAGTGCCTTAAAACATATGATTCCTTAAACGTGCACACATAAAACAGCAACCAGCTTAAAGGACACATGTGTTCCCTCATCAGATACATACCTGGAGTTGTATTTGTCAAGTTTTATTTATCAGTTAATCCAAAGTCTTCTCTAGGGCACTTGTAAAGTAAAAATCCTGACTTCTCCTAGATAGTTTTTAAGTCCATAAACCATCACCAGACTCGTTCTCCAGTCAAACTGTATTCACGATGTTCACCTGGCTCTATTAGCGTAACAATCAAGTTGCCTACTGCTTTATTGGTATATTTGCTGATTGTTAATTCCCGTTGCTGACAGCAGAAGGAGCTGCAACGCCTAAATGCCTTATTGGAAATAGAAGTGTAGTTTATAAAGTGTGTTTTCCAAATGCAGACAATATTTTAAGTTACAAAATGTGAAATACTAATCCCAAGGTGACCAAAAGCATGTTTCAAAGGGAATTAAAGCCACCAGAATGCATAACGTGTTCTTTAAAGACGGGGTATTGTGATAAATCAACTTTTATGAGCTTTGCCATGTTATAACGTTGTTCCCTCATCAAAAACATGCCTGAAGAGGTTTTAGATGTCACCCGTGCATGTTTGAGTAATCTAGCGCTCTCTCCTGGGCCCTATTCAAACCCTCCGTACGGTTAGCAGTGCAATTCTGTCCAATGCTCAGCCCAAAAGCCTACGTCACCCATGCTCCCACATGGCAATTTTCTATAAATATACAAAACAGGATACAAAACAATACACTACGACTTCACAAACCTGATGTGATGCGCAGTAGTTTCATTAGCGGAATGCACGGCGATTGTAATGTGACAGCGCTCTGAAGGGGGAGTGACTTTGCAGGCAGAGCAAAGGCAGGGGGCACACAGAGCATCAAAAATGAAAGTGAGACTTATTAATGATGTTTATATGTTGTTTTCAGCGAATATAGCATTTTCAAAACTTGGCTACAGTCTTCCACACTATGGCATAAGACGTATCTATTTCCCTGGAGAATATTCCAAAGTATGGTTATAACTTTCTAAGATTGGAATCTTGCAGTTGACTTTCCACCTAGAAAGTTACATACTATCACTTTAAATAGAAGAAACAGTAAATCCCAGTGTTTTGGAGCGTAGTGTTCTCCAGCTCAGAGCCCGTGCAGTCGGAAAGGCCATCTCTCTCTGTCCAATCTCTCAGAGCCACTTTGTTTTTCCCATTTGTGCTGGCTGCCTGTTTACAGAGAGCAGACAACAAACGGACAGTGGGGAATGGAGGACATTAACGGGATATTTACGCGATTTACACCCTCTGTTACACCCCCCTTTACACCGCACAGGCAAAGTAATGGACCACCAGAGCCCAGGAGATTTTTACTGACAGGACTAAACTTTTGTTGGGCTGCAAAGGATCCTTTAAAGTATTTGTAAAGAAGAATGGTAGTCTTTGGGGGTTTAAGGCTGAGGAGAAAAAAAAAATGTATACACTGATCATATTGAAATGTAAACTGCTATGGCAACAATGTCACATTCTAAAGCAGCTTCAAAAGGTTAAATGGCTTAAGTATTTGCAACATAGATACTAGATCATAGCCTATATCATGCTGCAATGTGGAACACCTCTACAACTTATGTGGACTAAATATCTAGATAATTGCAAACATTTCCATTTTAGTATTCATTACACAATATTAGATTCATTCTCCATGTCTCCAAAGAAATACTACCAAATATACATTGGTATTAAAAGATTCCAGGCATGGTGGTTTGTTTGCATGTTCTCCCTATGTCTTGATGGGTTTCCATCAAATGTTGTTTCCTCCAGCAAAATCCTGTCTCGAGATCTAGAGGTAGTTGCCTGGCCAGCCAAGACTACACTACATGCTTTTCCGAAACTTTACAAAGTCGTATAATCTCAGAGAACTGAAAAACATTACAGATTTCTGCAAAATCAGTGAAACAATAAATCTGTTAATCTGAGGCAAGAGAAGTTTGATTTTGTATAAAAGAAAGGAGGTGAAACGAATCATGACCAGACTGTAAATTCTATGCAGAGGATTTCAGTTTGGATTTACCAGGCTATAGAGGTGGGTCAGCACATTCTGCATTAATTACACTGGTGAAGGATTGGTCAAACACAAAGAATAAATACCCAGACCACCCCACGAACAGTTTATTCAACCCAATTCATCTCCATACAAGCCTTTCAGCTTCCTTCATTTCTCAAAACTCTAAACCCCAGCTGGATGCACCATGCTGGTAAGTATAACATATCGATAGCAACTCCTCGCCCCATACGCTATGATGACAGGCAGACGAAATTAAGCGGAACCACTGATCAGAGCGTTTCTGAAGGACGGATTTGTCAAGCGCACCACCCGACCCGCATGCAGATGGATTGGGAGGGCTTTCTCATTAAAAATAATTGTCCTTGAAACGTA
>JACM01021286.1:0-14818 GCA_000787095.1 Periophthalmodon schlosseri | reverse complement strand
CCATCCATGAGTTTCACTAGAAAACAAAAAATGTACCTTTACGACACTTAAACACAATTTGCATAATAATTTGGAACTCGGTGTATGCTCTGTGCAGAAGCAGACTCTTCTGTCACTTGTTTTTTCATGCTGGAGCATCACGTTTATGGTCGCAGTGGTTGTTTCTCAATTCCCAAGATCCTTCCTCCATAGAGCACTCTGTAGCACTCCTCTGGAGTGGGCTCCTCTGAAGCAGAGCCAAGTGTCCTGCTCACACCGCTGAGAGCGCATATGCACAGGCTTCGGAGGGAGCGTCTACGGCGTGTCACGTGACCAGCTCAAATGCGATAGGACTCAGTTTTAATAAAAATCAATGCTCCTACAAAAGAAAAGTATTCAGAAGTGTCTTTACGTGCCAACAAACACATGCCTAATGAAGGCCAAGTGAATAATCTGTTATTTAGGCACATCATTAAGGGCTGATTCACACCTGATTCACACCTGAAAGTCCACCAAGGTCCGAACTTACAAAGTGTCTATTATCTTTGTTCGTTTACACTACCTCCCTCAAATCCAAACTATCTGACTTTCCCTGGTGCTGTCATTACTGTCGTCTTAACAACAGGAGCGCGCCCCATGATCGATAGTGTTATCTGCAGCAAGGATGGTTAAAACAGCAAAATATTTCGTTTTTTATTGTGTGATGACTTTCATTTTCTTAAAATGCACTTTACTGCTTAAAGACTGTTTGTATAAGTTGG
Organism: Periophthalmodon schlosseri; assembly: GCA_000787095.1. Classification (NCBI taxonomy): domain Eukaryota; kingdom Metazoa; phylum Chordata; class Actinopteri; order Gobiiformes; family Gobiidae; genus Periophthalmodon; species Periophthalmodon schlosseri. The sequence goes on along the minus strand of JACM01021286.1, from coordinate 14,078 downwards.
CTTCAAAGCCTCAGGAGATGCTTACTGCGCTGACTTGCCACAATAAAGTGGAGGTTCGTTCGACTCGACCCCCCGCCCCCTCTGCACACAGGGGCAGGGCGCTACTCACTCATGATGTGCAGTGCAGTGCACGGACTGGGTCCATACTGGGGCACAGCTGATTTATACTGGGGCATATGCCCCAATAAAAAGTGTCTAGTGACGTCCCTGGTACAGTTTATTCAATATTCACTTCATGCATCCTTTGCCTTATTTGATACTTTCTTCATGATAACAGTGGACTTAAAACAAGCTCCAGTGGTGCAAACTGTCAGTGACAGTAACTTGCAGAATGATGCAGAGGTTGTGAGTTCAAGACTTTAAAGGAGCTGTACTTGATTTTTACTGTCTTAAAAATGCAAAAAACAAAATACTTCTTTTGAAACTGTTTTTCATACATTGCATACATAGCATCCTAATTATTCACCACAATGAGTTTATATAAGCGCTTTTCACAACTCTCAGAGACCAGAGCAGAGTTCTGATGTGAACTGTAATTATGGTAACATGTAGTTCCTGATTATCAGACAAAAAAAAAATTTATTTGATGCAGACAGCACACAGTGGACAGATTTTGATCTCAAGAACTGCTTATATAATATATTTGGGGCAAGACAAATTATACTCAAATATATGCTATATACTCAGGCCCTACAGATGTTCATTCCTCTATGTAAGAAATAGCCTGATCATGTTTTTATCTCTTTAGGTAATTTCAGATAAGTTAAGGTTAACTGTAAACCTTTTTTTAACATCCTCCAGTGGTGCAATTCAGTGCGGTCAGTACCTGGTACTTATAAGACCTGAGTGATGCTGAAGTGAGTTCAAGCTGCACCCGGAGCAAGACTTTTCTTAAAAAACATCCACAACTTGGCGAAAGATGCAAAAATGTAAGCTACATCTTGAAATGTTACTCACAGTATCAACTAATCTCATGTTATTGAACATCCATGAATAAATCATCAAAACCCTATTGATTTCAACAAAGTGTTACAATTTTGCATCCCTCTGATTATTATAATGCAGCCCTGTGAGCTCCAGTGGCGCAATCGGTCAGCGCGCGGTACTTATAAGACAGTAACCTGCAGAGTGATGCCGAGGTTGTGAGTTCGAGCCTCACCTGGAGCAGGCAGGAGAGCATTTTGTTAACAATGATAAACCAGGTTTGATATCTGACAATGAGAAGTGAATAAAATAAGGTTTGGAGAGCACAAGTTTTTGGCTCTTTCTGATGACAGTGGGCCAAATGAGTGGTATAAACCTACCTCACAGGGAGACTGATGATGGTAAATATTTTGAAGGAGTCACTATTAAAAACACATGCACTATATTTGGGCATGGAGTTCAAGCCAAGAGAACACAGAGTACCACATGACGTCACATGAAGAACATGCGGACAGACAGATGGGACTTCTTGGGGTTCGGTTTTGTTTAGAGACGTATAACATTAAATGAAAGATGAAAGAATAACGCTAAAGCCTATTATTTTAACATAGATATTTGAGTTTATGACCAATTGTAACACAATTTATATGAGTTTTGGGGAATGTTTTTTTAAGATTCATTGGGCAAAAAAAAAAATTGGATTTATGATCTATTTATTGTTTAAAAATGTTCATGGTAGTTCAGTCAATCTTTATTTATAGAGCCCTTTACAACACTCAAGGTGACCAAAGTGCTTTCCAGTAAAGTTTCAAAAAGTCAAAGCTTCTCTTGCACAACAACACAACAACAGAAAAGTTGAAACGAAAAGTGAGTAAAGTATAACCTTAACTCATCTTTATTTAAAGCTACAATATGTAACCTTTTAGCCAAAAATAGACTAAAATAGCATGTTTTTTTTTGGTTTTTTGTCATTTTGGTTATGTTTATTGCACTGAAATCTTAGAAAAACACGCATCCTTTCTCTAAATGGGCTTGCAGCTCCACAAACCTGATTCTTACTTGGCCTGGAGGAATGCCTCCTGCTAATTGTTTCCATGGAAATGTTGTTCCTTTGGATATAATCATCCACAGTATGGCATTAAACGTATCTGTCTCAATGGAGAATGTTCTACAGTACTTCCATGAAATCATACAGGTGAAGTGCCACCTCCAGAAAGTTACATAGTGCACCTTTAGATTTGAGTAACAAAAATATATTCTGACATTTTAGGGATTATAAATGGCATTTACTGAAGACTAAACAAACAGTCAGTCTTCTTATCAGTTCTATTATTAGAATGTGTCACTGTCACGTATCTGAAAACATGTGAATGGAGTTTACACTGTGGCCATAGAACCACCCCCTAATCACTAACTACAAAGAATGAATGGCCATGTGATCGACACTTACCGTAAACAGAAGTCAAAGTTTGGGCTTCCTCACTTCTCCAAAAAAACACAAGAATTTTAATATAAATTTGCGTTCAGTAATTCCACAAAATCTCCAAGAATTCAGAAAAAAAGTGATTGATTTAACTCTTTAAATGGATAGAGTCCTTGTAAAACACAGAAGCATGTTGTTATGCTGGTGGTCCAAGAGCAACTGGTGTCCCCGGACCCTCTGCAGGAGACGGGACAGAAATAGCGGGGGACATGGGGGGGATATTATTAGAGACAGGGACAGTCCGGAGCATGAGTCAGTAGAAAGGAGGCGAGAGTCATCATGAGACGCATCGAAATCTGGCGTCTAAAATATGAACAAATAGAAACCATTAAAAATATAAGCCTGGAATAATATAATATTTGGTTATAAATGTTTACAATTGCATTTGTTTATTTAGAGAGAGATAAACGTTATTTATTTATTTGTTCATTTTTATTAATTCAATTTGTATTTATTTATTATTAACCTAAGCTTATTTTAGACGCAAAATCTCATAGTTATTGACTATTCCATTGTATTTATTTACTATTTTAAGTGTAAATGTGTGCCTGTGTCTTTAAATAAGTCTGTGTCTTTAAACGCCTCTCTCCCATGGATCTATTGGACTCCATTTCCCAGAATCCTCGGTGTTTCATGTGTTTTGAGTAAAGCAGCAGCAGCAGCAGCAGCAACAGCAGTAGCTCCAGAGTGCACACTGCAAAAAACACAACGTTTTACGCCCAGCTCCGCGAATCGCACGTTCAGCAGCACGCGACATGTGGGCCCGGAGTGCACGCGGGACCCGGGGCCTGGAGCTCGTGCTGCGGGGGTCGGTCCAGAGACATCCCCGGAGAGAGGCGTCATCTGCGGCCGAGGTGAGCGCACTCACCCGCGTAACCGCCATGGGATTCCGTTGGAAACTGTGCGTTAGAGTTACTCTAGAAAGGAACTGATCAGAAATAAAAAAAACCCAAATGTACATTATTTCAAATGCCAGTTCCTTTAAGGTTTAAATTCTTATTCTTTAATCCCATTGAGTGACTTTTTTCTGCAAAACTATGTCAGAGTTGATCAGTTCCAAATTACTGTCACAAGTTAAAGCCTAATTGAGTTTGGGCTTTTGGTTGCTGTTTTGAACTTGGATTTGCATTTCAGCATTTCAGTACTGATTTAGAAAATGTTGCTTGACATTATTATAAGGATTAGAAAACTGGTAACAACCTGTCTGTACATGCCCATTCATGCCCATTCCCAAAGTTTACATTACTCATTTGAAACTACAAACTGTTTCATTCCTCTACCAGAAAGTGTCCTTGTCAAGACACACACTGTGGCTGTGGGAATCTGCCATTGGCACAATTTGACAGCCATACTTCTGCCACAGGGCAACTGTAGAACTGCAGTATTATTACCACCAACTTCAGGAACAAATGAAATTGCATTTTAGAAAAAGATGGTTAATATTGGTCAGATTAGTTTGTAGATTGAGCTGGGGGGTATTGCAAAGTTTACACAATGATACTCTATAGACTAATAAAAGGAAACTATTTGTGTCCAGTTTTAGATTTTTTTTCTGTAGATAAAAAAAAAGTCATGTTTTTTGGTTGTTCACAGTTAAACAGAACAGCAGTAGTTCAGAGAGTAACATCTGCCGTTCTTCTACTTCACTGATTTGCCTAAATGGGTCAGGTTGGGCATTCATTCATTTTGTGCTCAGTGTTGAATGAAATATTTTATTACAACCAATGCAATAAATTTAAATAAAATAAAGAGATGACAAAAGAAATCTATCATATTTCTATCATTTCAAAATGTCTAAAAATATGGACTGTTTATATCATTTTCTCCCTGGGCTGTGGTCTCTTAAATGCTGACTTTGGACTTGTAGCATATCCCATGATGCATTGCAACTGAGCCCTTTATTCCTACGATAAGCCCCCCTCTCAGGTTCAAAGGTCAAAGTTCAACTGAAAGAACAGTACAGGAGTCAGATAATATGACATAAACTGATTTACTACTGTGCTGATAAGGTTGTGGTAGCATCGTTGTCTCGCCAATTTAAAAAAGACCAGTATAATAAAACATAAAAGCTATTAATAGTTAATACACAATTTGTTAACACCAATTCACCAATGAGTGAAAATATGAATTTACATCCCAGATAAATACATTTTGTTATGACTTTTTATCAAAAGTGATTAGTTTGTAAACTTGTTTATAACTTAACATAAATTTGGTTTGTACAATAGATTTTAAAAGCTTAATATTGGTATCGGCAGATATCGGTTATCGGTCACAACAGCAAGACAAACATCAGATATCAGAATCAACTAAAAAAGATCCATACTGGACCATCCCTAATTTTATTGGTATGACTGTAAAACTGCTACTAGTTCTAGAACTAAACTACCTCTGCTATGACTACTTTACTACTACTATGACTCCTTCCCATTTCTGCTAATACTATATTCATTACTGGAGAATATTTACTACTACAGAGAGTCACTACTACTTGGTACCATAATTGACTACTGCTATTGCATTTGCGGTACAAAGTGTGGGTGTAGTTCACTGCTCCTTCTCTTTCTGTGGAGACCTTAAAGGTAGGACATGTAGCCTGGGCTCTTGCAGGTTTAAAAAAGGTATTACAATCACAACTGAACCTAGGTTGCCAGTAACCTGGCTCCTGTCAGACTGATATGTGTAGCGTTTTTCACAGACAAAATAGTCTGTACTGATGCTAAAATAGGCTGAAGTACGTCTGTTGGCGCTGCCATGTTTGTTTTGGTTCACTTGGACACTTGGTTTCTGCACAAACCTCAATCAATGCTGCTCTGTGATTGGTCCACCCACTCGATTATCCTTACAGCGGGAGCACGCCAAGATGGATTCTTGTGAGTTTGTGAATTCACAATATCCATCCATCTGGCTGTGCAAGGTTAGGTTGCCAGTGCCTAAACGGAACCTATAGTTTTTTTTATTCTCAGTATATGGACAGACCAAACCTCATGTAAAAGTTCAGAGGAGAGAGTCCTTTTTAGGTTTATTATTTCCAACTGGTTTAGTCGTAGGATATGGCAACCAAAAGTGAGTCGTTCATCTTTCTCGTCTTGAGAAAATACCTAATTAAAATATAAATGTTCAAAGTTTTTGTGATTATGAATAAATCAGCATTACAATTGTTATCAGTAAATCTATATTTGATTTGAACATGTTTACCTCCTATCAGGGGACACAGGTCGTCTTTATACAATTTAAAATACAAATTCTTATACCCTCATCTATATTTATAAAATTAGCCAACTGTAAGATCAAGCTACTATTTGAAAACATTTGTAATTACTGTATTGCCCAAGTTAGTTTGTCCATCCAGGCTCCTTTCTGCTTCTTTTAAGTTTACCTCAGTGCACTTATGGGCCTCTTCTCCAGGTGGCGCCGAAGAGGACTCCCCTATTTGAGTTCCACCGGGCAAGCGGTGGTAAGATGGTGGAGTTTGCGGGCTGGAGCATGCCGGTGCAGTACACGGACAGTCACATCAGCTCACACATGCACACCAGAACGCACTGCTCGCTATTCGACGTTAGCCACATGCTGCAGGTAAACAGCAAGGGAGTTTTACATTTTTGTTACAATGATTTTGGGAACACAACTCTTTTAGGATTTTTAAGGTATTATTAAGCACAAAATCAATAAAATATGAAATGACTTTGACACTTTCATTCATACGTCCAATTATCAGCTGAAATATATCTACAGTATGTTTGTGTAAAGCCCCACTATGTAACAGTTCAGCCAATAAATAAACAAATATGAAAGCAGCCGTTTAATTGCAGTAATTATGGTGTTTCTACTGGTTTTTAGTCATGATTTTGTCTGATGCCATAGTCTCACACAGTCCCAGTTGGGGGAAGATAAAAAACATTCAACTGAAAACATAGCCCTGATTGCCATAGTACAAAATAAACTTTATAGTTTGTTCTTTGTCCAGACCAAAGTCCACGGCAAAGACCGAGTGAAGTTCATGGAGTCTCTGGTGGTCGCAGACATCGCCGAGCTTAAAGACAACCAGGTCTGACACAACTACACAGTAATATACCATCTTAAAGATAGTAGTTAGTGGTTAAGGTGCCTGGAACTGTAAATAAGACTTTGTTTTTAATGTTTTGTCTAATAAAATATAGATTATATATTATAGATTATAATATATACCTAAATCCACAGTATAACATTAAAGAAGACACTTTGTGCTTCTTTCTGCTATATAGTTATAATCTGACACCCGTGGATCATTATGTTATAATTTGCACATTTTAAATCGCAATATTGATCTAAAACGACTTAATAAAAGAAACAAGGCTGCTGACTTCTTTGTTAGAAGAGTGAGGTGCCCAGTGGGAGCTGACATTGCCGTAAAGGTCATCACAACAAAGCGCTATGCAGCTGTCGGACCCTCGTATGGATAGCTGCACATCACGTTAGCAAGCCGCAGTTTTTTTTTTTCATTCGTACCAAAATGACTCTATGACGCTGCTAAATCCTACGCATATCACCAATTGATAAAATTACATTGGAAAACGAAGTAAGTACAGAGCAGTCGGTGTATAACGGTGGCAATGAAAACAGGGATTCATCTGCAATGTGGCTTGTTGAAAATAAGCGACTTAAAGTTTGCTCAAACATGCACAAACCACTCCAAATACAAACGACTGAAAAGTTGATTTTGCATATTCGCTTCACTTTAAACATATTTATCATACAATTTTAAAAATAAAAAAAAATAAATAAAAAGTTGAAACACGTAAAAAACATGCATTCTTACACTGAGTGGGCTTGCCTTCAAAGATCTAACCTGTAACTATATAAGTTTAATGCCATACTGTGGAACATGCCAGGCAAAGCAATAACATCTCTGTAGTAACAAGCAGGTGCCAGACCAGAAAAGTTAATTCAACATTGGTTGTTCCAGGGATCTCTGTCTCTCTTCACCAATGATAAAGGAGGGATCATGGACGACCTGATAGTGACTAAAACAGACCAGTGTTATCTGTATGTGGTGTCCAATGCAGGCTGTGCCGACAAGGACTCGGCTCACATGAAGGTAATACTACACAAGTTAAAGATATTATGAGGTCTTTTATATACGGGTATGTGGATTTTACTGCTACTGACACTACTACTACTGATACTACTCCCTATAGCTGATGAGCTTGAGGAGTCCTACATTCAGGGCTTGGTCTGTTGTTATTACTACTACTTCTACTACCCATTTTACCCACTACTATTACTATCTGTCACATTAAACAAATATGGAGTGCTTTTATTATCATAACTAGAGCACTACTACTCTCACGCTACTACTTCCATGACTCTTGTTGACTTATGAATTATTTGTGTTTCAGGCCAAGCTGTCAGAATTCAAAGCTGCCGGTTTTGATGTTGATTTGGAGTTTTTAGATGATGCACTAATTGCTGTACAAGGTATGTACAGAATAGGAACGTCAAGATTATTAGTCTAGAACTAACTCGTAAGAACTAAAATATAATAATCGTAACCATTTTAGAAGCCAAATTATGTATTATTTCAATTAAACTATTATTATTTCAATTCAATCTCCCAAAACATATCTAAATGTACTTTATTTTAAATAACTTTACTTTTGCATTAAGAAAGTTTGATTTCATAGAATGTATATAGAATTAACAGAATGTATTATAATGCAAGAAAAAGAAAGATTTCACTTTTGTTTTGTTTCCTCTCACAACAATTGTAACACTAAAATTTGAGATCTTGACATCCCAAGTATAGAAATGTTTTTTTGTTTTTTTTTTCTTGTCACCTGACTTCCTGACTATTATGTCTTTGTATAATCCTACATTTGTTGTGTTTTAGGTCCGTCAATGAGCCGTGTGTTGCAGGAGGGACTGAAGGATGATTTAAAGAAACTGCCATTCATGTTCTCAGCCCTGACCTCTGCGTTCGGAGTCCCCTGTAGAGTCACACGCTGTGGGTACACCGGGGAGGACGGAGTGGAGGTAATCGTATTTTGATTATCGTTATTGTTTTTTTCAGGGGCGTTATAAATCAAATCATCATCATATCAGCTCTAGGCTCTACTGGTCAGCATGTGTCTGAGTGATAGGTGGACATAACCAATCACAGTGACGTGTGAACTTTCAGAAGAAGTTACTTTTATATACATATACATACTTATATATACATGAACCATGATAAAAATTAAAAATCATGATCTGGTTCCAATAAACTTGTGACTTGCATTTTTGGCCACCCCTAATTGTTATGTGGACTATAGAAACTCTAAAACACAGACCAAAAGACCTTTTATAACAAAGCCGTGGCAGTATTAAAGCAGACCTATTATGCAAAAATCTTTTTTTTTTTTTTAAAGCTTTTAACCATGTGATAGTTGTTTCCCCTCACCATTTACTCACCTGAAGTTGTATCTGGGGTGATTTATGCATGTTTGAACAATCTTTAATCGCTTATTTTCAAGACACCATATTTCCGATTAATCCCTGTTTTCACCGCCACTGGCTTACGCCCACTGCTCTGTACTTACTTCGTTCTCCAATTTTCTTTCTAATCGGTGATACATGTAGGATTCGGCAGCATCACATAGTCATTTTGGTACAAATAAAAAAAAATAAAATCCACTACTCGCTAGGATGTGCAGCTATCCATAGGAGGTGTCGACAACTTCATTGCTCTTTGCTGTGATGACGTTTATGGCAACGTGAGCATCCGTTGGGCACGGTAGTTTTATAACATGGAAGTTAGCGGACTTGTCATTTTAAATGAATATTGCGATTTAAAATGTCAAAATTATAACATAATGATCCACGGCTGTCATAGATTATAGCAGACACAAGCATAATATATCTTCTTTAAATCTAAAATATCAAAAACAAATGAATAATTTATGATTTTCATCAGTGATACACTTGTTTTGTAAATTTTCTTTATCTAGAAGCCCTCAGTCACCATATTTCATCTTTTATCTGATTTAAAAAATAAAATAATTGTTAGTTGTACTTTCATACCCTACAGCTTCAAATTTCTACTCGTATTGCGCCTATTCTTACTATTACTGCTTCTACTGATACTACTAGAATTTGCGTTAGTTCTACTGTAACTGTTCTACATATTTGTGTGGCTGTTCAGATCTCTGTGCCCAGTTCCCGGGTGGTGGAGCTCACAGAGAGACTGCTGTCAAACCCGGAGGTGAAGTTAGCCGGGCTCGGAGCCAGAGACAGTCTGCGGCTGGAGGCAGGACTCTGTCTCTACGGCAACGATATCGACGAGACCACCACACCTGTAGAGGCTACGCTCGTCTGGACTATAGGTAATAATAATAATAATAATAATATATCATGCTCTATTCTGAACTATTGATGATTGGGTTGTCAAAAGTATTAAAAATCAGATACTAATCGATTCTAAATCCAGTATAGAAACTAGACATTCATTTGAGCAGGTATCGATACTAAAAAAATCACATTCACAGGACAGAAATGAACCTTTCCCGAATAGTTTTAGAATAATCTTGAGCTGCGTCAGAACAAGTATTAAGACCACAGACTACTATATGCCCATGGACCACTATGGAATACACCAGGGCGACTGAGGGATTACACAGATATAACACAACCACACGGTAATATAAAAGAAAGTACTTTATTGATTTAATGTTGAAAATGACATTCTATTGTCTAAACTAATAATTAATAGTCAAAATAAAAAGAAAAAGTAACAAAAGTGGAGGACTAGATTAAATGACCTTAAATCAAATTTGTTTCGTCGTCCACTTTTCACTTTTATTTATGAAGCCACATTTTGGTCTCACCACTTTCTCTCGTTTTTCTCTGTAGGAAAGCGTCGCCGTCAGACCAGAGACTTCCCTGGAGCAGATATCATCGTTCCTCAGATCAAGAACAAAACTCAGAGGAAGAGAGTGGGTTTGGTCTCCACTGGTCCTCCTGTCCGGCAGCACACGCCTATACTCAGCACCGACGGCAAAGTTATCGGTAAAACACACTTGACGTCAGTATGTTATGTTAGTATTGATTTTGAAGACATGAAATTAATTAAGTGTCGATGAACAGTGGGTTAGATGGGGCAGGGGGTTCACTGTGGCTGTGGGGAGAACAGAATAATTAGTTTCAAGGGAGCAGACTAATTAGTTGCAATCTTCCATTAGGCCTGCAACCATAACAATGTTTGATACATTGTTTCATAAAATAGCAGGATAAACAGTAATCTTGAAGACAACTTTATTTTACTGATGTTATAACTCCACAGGATTCAAAGCTTCCGAGAGAATGCAAACCCACAATGTATGTTAAGTTGATATTTATAATGGCTTATCAATATAATAGCATAATTAATTGACTCAGTACAACCCAAATGTTAATGTACCACAACAAATTAAGAAAAACATCACTGCCTGTGGATAAAGGTATGTATGATAAATATTTACCCATAAATATGATAAATATTTACCCATAAATATTGTTTATTCTGTCATTTATTGAACAATAAGTTGACATATTAATTATCATGACAGGCCTATCTTCCATAGTAATAAAGAACATATATGCAGAATTGACTTTTTTGATCTTTTAACCATGTTATACTGTTGTCCCCTCTTCAAAAACATACTTGGAGCTGCATTTTTGCTTCATTTACCCATGTTTCATTAATCCGTTAATCCAAAGTCCTCTTCTTTGAGCACTCAAAAAGGCTCTGTTTGCATATCGCCCGTTTACTTGCGTCACAGATAAAACTCTGGGGTTCTCCTGCACAGTTTTTAAGCCCATAAACCATTACTGTACTCATTATCCGCTCAAATCGTGTTCACAACTAACGCGTGTGTCTATTAGCATAGAATTCATGAGACAGAAGAATCTGAGTTCTCTTATTGCCATTATCAGTGAACAAAATTCACAAACTAGGAACTTGCTTGATAAGGACCTAATTTGTGTAATTTGCCAGTTTGCATTTCCATTCCTGACAGCAGAGGGAGTACCAACAGCTAAATGCCTCATTGGAAATGGAGGTGTAGTTTATAATATAGTATATTTTCCAAATGCAGACATTATTTTAAGTTAGAAATGTGAAATACTTATCCCAAGGCGACAAAACGCATATTTAAAAGGGAATTAAAGCCACAAAAATGCATAATATGTGTTCTTTAATAATCTCTTAGGTGAGGTGACGAGTGGCTGCCCTTCTCCCTGCCTGAAGAAGAACGTCGCCATGGGTTATGTGGACTCCGCCTTCTCCAAGAACGGGACCCAGATCCAGGTGGAGGTCCGGAAGAAGGCTGTCCCCGCCACAATCAGCAAAATGCCCTTTGTGCCCACCAACTACTACACTAGCTAAAACAGAGGAGATGTACAACAGCTGGGAGAACATGGAGGGAAATCTATCCAGACTCATTAATTTGTACTTTAAGATGTTTATATTGAGATATTCTATTTTTAATTTATCCAACTGATGGTAAGGTCTTCCAGGTGTGACACAATGAAGTTTTAAGGACCATATTAACATTATAATTTATACATTTGAGTTCAGCACTTTTGCAGGATTTAACCACAAAATGTCTCTATGTAACAGGTACTGTGGTCCAATTTTAAAAGTTGCTTTACATTTTCTCTTTGGGCAAAATATATACTACTCAGGTTATCAAACGGAGACCAAAACACAGTCATTCCAATTGTTTCAAAACCACCAGCAAAAAAAAAAAAAAAATGACCTATTTTCAAACAATTAAATGTCTTAACTACTGTGAATTAATTCCATTATAAGTTTCAAGTTTTTTTTGTTTTTTTTTTAATACAATGTTTACATATAACAAACACTGGAAAGTGTCTTACTAACTATAAACTAATTTGACCACTTACAATTACATTTCTGGTAGCTGTTTGTAACTTTTTTTTTTTTTTATCTAGACATAAAACTATTACATTCACACTGAAAGAGATTAAGAACTTGTAGTTTTCTAAACATTTTAATAAAATTAATATTTGCAATCAATCTATCTACCTAGACCTATTTTTTCCTTTTTTGGTTGACATGGTAACTCGAAAATGCTAAATGTTCAAAAGTAAACAACTGTTGCCTTGTTCGAATGCTTTTTTGGTGATGCGCTGGAGTCGCCCTTTAAAATGGACATTACAGTATTATGTTTGGTGACAATTTTCTGATTCAACACTGGATGGCGTCAAATGCACGTTCCGAAGTAGTTCTAAGGCCTTTTGAAAACAAACGAGGAAGAGTGTTGTGACCGGAGGAAGATGGTGCGCTCCGAGACAGCAGCGTGCTCCGAACTGCGTCCAAAACACTGCGAAAAACCCTGCTTTTCTCAGCCCGGAACCCGACCCAGACTCCCCAGGGACTCTCACAGATAACACCGCTCTGTACCTGTGGAATAAACCAATTTGACCTCACGAGGAAACTTAATTTGATCATAATCCATAAGGAGCGTTGAAGAGGAGTTTCGGAGTTAGCAGCGCGCTAGCCTCTGTCCGCGCTAAAGCCTGGACACGGGAGGATCGGCGTGGACTTTAGCAACTTTCTCGGACAATTTGGTGTTGAAATCACGGAGACGAGGAGGCTACTCGTTGCGGTCGCCTTAGCAGCAGCTGTCAACCCTGAAAGGACGAAATCAGGCCGTGAAAACTGTTTATTTTTGAACAGGTAACCTCCGCAAGTGACAAGATGCCGAGGAGTAAAAAGGGCAAGCGTGGTTCGGGCAAACCTGGTAAGCATATTTTAGTCTAAAAATAACATTGTCACATATACTTGTAATTTCAACTTAATTTTAGAGGTTTTAGAATGATTTGCGTACAATTTATAATCCAATACAAGAATGCCAATGTTGTGTCAGCTGTTTGTAAAAGTGCATTCATTCATAAACATTTGCATAGTTGGTGGTTACGCCAAATTGTGTTTTATTGGTGAATATTTTCGCGGTTTCAATCATATTTTGTAGTCTGGAAATACGTTGTAAACATTGTTATTACTGCAAAGTTTAAAAAGGTTTAAAAAAAAAAGTCCAGGGTTGTTGGTGTTAAATATGGAAGTTTTAAGTTATTTTTAGCAAAGAGGTCACGCCTTATGAACCTGACCTAACCCCGCGCAAGACCCTTAGTGAAGTTTCTGCCTAGGTCTGGACTGAAGACATGCACACATTTAGCAGGTTTTATGGATCTATTGTGAAGTAGCTGGTGGTTTTGACAGCCGACCACATGGCTTAATCTCGGGCCGTGTGTTGCTCACGTTTCGAGGTGGGGGAGGGCTCGGTGCGCACACGTGGATAGCTGGAAAGGCACTGTACTTTTACGCACAGCTCATGTTCGTTTTACAGCAGCCCAGAGGGAATATAAGGAAAGGAAAAAACAAGAACGTGTGTGTGTGTGGGTATAGCAATTTGATTTAATACACGGAAATGCGCTGCAACAGCATATTGTCTAATGATTGTTTCCTTATTTGGAGGAAAGGAACCACCCTTTATTGAACTACATAATTCCATTATTGTATCGCAAAGGTTTTCTACAAGTTAACACAAAATGCAATTGGGCTCACGATACATGTTACACGTGTTGTACTGTAATTTCAAGTTTTTATCATAACTTTAGACAATGTTATATATGTATGTATATATGTATGTGT
>KN485338.1:0-17708 GCA_000787095.1 Periophthalmodon schlosseri | reverse complement strand
AACACTCATATGCAGGAAGGGAAATGAGTTTTTTAGTTGCCCTTTTTGGAGAAGAAGTACGATCAAATGCGATCAAACTGCCCTATGGAAAAACATTTTGTTGAATTCAATCATTCAGTATCATTCAATAACTTTTTAGGAGGAAACACTACTGGATTAATCACCTAAATCTCTTCTCATTAACTTAATCTGAGGTTTATTTATATATTTACAGAAACTGAGTTTTTATTATAGAATGGGCTGGAGCTGCACATGGTGTGACTGGGACCCCATGCTAAACTAGTTCAAAGAAAAATAATCTGAAGAAGGTAAAAAACTTTCATAAAAATGTTGACATTGGCAACCTGAGTGTGCGATGTAGTGTTTGAATTTAGTGTTTTGTCCCTGCATTTGCACTTTTTTGGATGCATATTACTCCTCTTATTTACAATAGTTAATGTATCTCCATAATAGTGTTGCTTTTCCATAGCATTAACCTCACCACAAAACTGTCTGAATGTGTTTGGATTTAGTAGTGCAATACAAGTATGTTATATGATGTAAGATAGAAATTAATGTAGCTGTTAGTAGTCCTGGTTAATAAAACCCATGGCATTGGTTGAGCAGTACTGAAATCCATGACACTTGATACAAGGCTATTGCATCAGAATGACCCATATACAGTAGGTCTGCAGCAGCAAATAGTAAAAAAAACACAGGAAAATATCTCCACTTTTTGTTCATGCATGATTAAAGCTCTGGTCTCCTTTAGTTGCTGCAGACCACTGTAGATCGGCCCTTGTTTGGCTCACCAGTGGAGGCAGTAATCTGTTGCCAGCTGAGATGGGGGAGGCTCCACGAGTGTCCCAACCCCACTGTCTACAGCCGCCCGCCCTGCGCTCACTGTTCCCAGCTTTGATTAGCATTTATGCGGCACGCTGTCGGCTCCAATAGGACGGCCACATGGAAATATTCAATTATAGATGCAGCTGGAGATGCAGGGAGAGCCCACTGTGAGGAGAAATTACAAGTGTAAAAATCACATCAAATATTATAGACCAGCGCTGAGTCATTATAAAAGACAAAGACAGAAGTTACATAATAAGAGCTATTAAAACTCTCAATTTATTACATGTGACAAAATACAGACATTTTTTTGGAGACTTTGTGAGAATTTTCACTCTGATCTGATAATGAACAGACAAGATCAATTTATATTAATAATAACATAATTAACAATCAGTACAATCTAGAAAAGAATTATTGCGGCAACGAATAACAAATCACCTGCGCACAACAGGTAGTGGAATATTTGCTCACTGGTATTAGGGATTTAATTTTTAAAATATATTTATTTTTTTGTTGTAGTAGTAGTAGTAGTAGTAGTAGTAGTAGTAGTAGTCGTATGCATTTTGTATTAAGTATGAGTTGGTATGGATGTGATGTGTGGGTGGTGTGTGCTGAGTGGGAAGCCTGACCTCCTTGGGTTTGTCAATAAATAAATAAATAAATAAATAAAACAAGATTAATAACTATAGGTGCACTATGTAACATTACTGGTGAGGGATCTGCCACCTGCTTGTTTCCAAAGAGATGTTATTGCTTTGCCTGAAATGTTATTATGGCATTAAACTGACCTATTTTACAAATTTAATTAAAGGTGTTTTTATTGCTCAATAAAACCTTTACAGATTTTACCTGTAGCGGGCCCTGTGGTGGCACCTGCATCTCTCTGTGGAGATAGATGAGTTTAATTCCGTACTATGGAACATTACAGGAAAGGCAATAACATCTCCACGGAGACAGGAGGGAGCAGTGCCATCACCTACTTGAATTAGTCTGTTTTGCAGTTTTGGTTGAAAGAGGATGTAGCTGTCATTAAACCCACGCAGGCACAAAGTTAACATGCAAACGCCCCAAAGATGCTTCAAACGTGGGACCCTCCTGCTGCGATATGAGAGAACCACAATTACTAATACTGGTAAAAAAAGTACATATCTTATGTCATTTTGTAAGTGTATTTTATGAAAGTAGAAAAAACATCCATAACAAACCATAGCTCCATCTGATTTGCATATAGATCTGCCAAACAAAACCAATCTTCTTATTAACCTCCAGAACCTAAGAGAAGATGCCAGTGG
This sequence comes from Periophthalmodon schlosseri, assembly GCA_000787095.1. Classification (NCBI taxonomy): domain Eukaryota; kingdom Metazoa; phylum Chordata; class Actinopteri; order Gobiiformes; family Gobiidae; genus Periophthalmodon; species Periophthalmodon schlosseri. Next base: position 15,588 of record KN485338.1, on the reverse strand, counting down.
ACTGCGTCCTATTAGTGCCCCCAGCTCCCATATGTGGAGGTATCATTATTGACATGCTCCGGACATGATTAATTACTCAGCCACACACCTCTCCTTTGGTCCAACAGAACATAAATAAAAACAGAAAGCACAGGCCCAATGCTGCTGTTTCACAATAAAGTGCCACATATTATTGACCTCATAATGATTCTTAGACACTGTAGCTTCCTCTTCATTTCCGGATTCAAATTAGTTCAAGCTACAGTCAATTAAGAGTGCAGGCGCAAACAAAGGGAGTTATGTAACTTTTCTGAGTGTCAACGAGATGTTTTTGCTTTGCCAGAAATGTTCCACACTCTGGCATTAAACCTATCTACTTTATCTAACTTATCAACCTGTTCAAATTGTTCAAGCAACCTTTTGTTCTGTACTAGATTATGGAGATATGATACACATGCAGACTTCAGCCTCTACTTTGAAACCTTTAGATCCACTCTTTCACTCAGCCCTTCGTTTCATAACGGGTGATGAATTTAAAACCCATCACTGTTCACTCTATGAAAAAGTAGGTTGGCCATCGCTATCTGTCAGAAGAGAACAACACTGTATAAAGTGTATTTATAAGGGACTACCTGATACACTGCCTGAATATCTCACTTGCTTGTTGAACGTTTATACGGGAACTTTTAATACCAGATCATTTGACTATGTAAATCTAAGCACTGGCTTTTGCTTCACAGAATTGGAATATATTTCAAGGACAAGCTAAATTGGATACTTCGGTGCCACAAATGCAGTTTTAAATGGACTTATGTAATTTTTTGTTTTGTTTGTGTTTTGCTTGTATTTTTCTATATTTAAACAGGGCACCCATGAAAAGGAGAGTCTAAGTGTTCTCATTGGGTTCTCCCTGTATAAATAAATAAATCTATCTTGTATTTATTTTATTACAGGTGCTTTATTTAGTGAAAAAATACATTGAAAAACATGCATTATTTCTGTCAGTGGGTCGCCTCTCCATAGATCTAACCTGCAACTTGGCCTGGTGGCGTCCCCTGCTTGTGTCCATGGAGATAGATAAGTTATGAAAAAAATTTCACGGTGGACCTTTAAGATTCCCCTTTCAACATGCAGTGCACGTGGACCGAGCTATTACTTTGAGATAAAAGTAGGACAATACCTCTTGGAAGGGGGATATTAGCACGTTTGGAATATAAAAACTGATGCTGCTGAATACAAAATGTAATAAAATAATGTCTTGTAGCCTAGGCAAGTTTTATAGTGCCCCACTGCTCAGGGACTGCAGACGGAATAGAGCTTGTAATAGTGCAAGTGTTTACGACTACACTGCATTTGTCGCTATAATGAAAATAAACTTAATAATAAACTCTTTAATAATAAACTCTTTAATATTCACGCCAATAATTATTGTAAAGCTGAGCTTCCTAAACAAATACTGCGTGCAATAGCAGACAAGATTCCACTTTACTACCGTCAATAACATTGGAGTAAAGTTACACACATTACACAGTGTAAACATGGCTGATGATGGTACAGTGATATTTGCTATTTAACTATATTGTCTTTGGCTGGGATCCAGAACACACACGTCTTCAATACTTTATGAAGATGTGAGTCTGGTCATCGGTGAATCTCCCCGTTTTCAAATGGGCATGATTGACAGGTGGATGAGCCAATCAGGGACACACATGGCCAATCCGTACTGGAAAAAATAAAGGAAAAAATCAAAATCATAGGGGGCTGAAAAACAATGTGGATTTCTGCAGAATCAGTCAGCAAAGCAATAAACCCTGTTAATCTGAGGTGAGATAAATTAGATTTTATTTGTAAATCAGAGGTGACCAGTGAGCTCCTTCATTTCACATGTGTCTCTGAAAAAAACAAATCTGATTCCACGATCACATTTGACCGAGCGTGAGATGTGGAGGGCGTGAGGACCAGACTGATATCAATCTGTATAAAAAATACAGAGAGATATCAGTCTGGATTTGACAGGCAAATATTATCTTATTTTCTGACAATGATTTAAACTTGGAAGAAAAGTTTTGAATTTGTATGTTTTTGTATACATTTATTGCCAAAAAATATTGTCTTATTGTGGAATCTTCAATTTTGCTATGTGATACTGTTATCCTTATCCTTATAACTGGCTGTCTGTATCTATCAATAGTAAACCTGTTACAATAATGAACTTATTGTTTAATACATAACAGATGGAACAATCATTTTTGGGAGTCAGTATTTATCATGGGGACTTTTTCTTTGTACTAATTGGACATTTTTGGTTATTTTTCTGTATTATGATACAATTGAAACTGTAAAAGGTTGGATTATGAACTTCAACGACTCAGATGCAAACTAACTACTTCACTGTTGCATTCTGGCATTTATTTGTTGCAGTTTGTGTTTGTAACAATATTGTACATTTAGAATGCCTTTTGGGGGATAATTCTGCTTTATGGTTTGGTTTCAATATTATTGTTTATCGTCTATATTTACTTCAGCAATATATTGCAGTTCAAAATTTGTTATTGTGACAGGCCTAATCAATAGTCTGAAAACTATGCACTCACATTACAATCCCTCCGATCCAAAGATAGGCCGTTTACCATGCCAAGTTATAATAATCAATAATCATTTGTTCACCTGCTTGTAAATATACACCCTTTGTTTTATAAGTTCATCCTTGTGCTCCTGTTGTTGAGCAGTCTCCATTACCAGAGCAGTGTATAGGGGATGCCACCATAAGCTGCAGACATTAGACAAGCTTGTTTGTGCTCATAACGGCAGTGAGGGGCTCTGGTGTTTTGTGTTGCTCTGTTCCTGCCCATTATGTGGTGAAATCTTGTCATTTGGCCTGTCCCTTAATCACCTCTCCCTTTCTCACTCCTCCTCTCCAGATCTCACTGTATTTACACCATTGCTGATTACTAATGCATTGGAGGAGTGTGGTTAGTCTGCCGCTCGCCTGCTTTCATGTCTGACACCTGCAAGTGGGAAATGACATTACACACGTTTAGTCTCAGGGAAAATGGTAGTAATGACTTATGGCTGAATGTTTAGCTGCTAAATATAGTAATTCTTTGGTATTTTACATATATAAAGTTATCTAGCAATACTTTACTGGAGACCTTGTTCAACATGGAGAGGTGGCAAGGAGTTAAAAGCCCACTACTAAAATAAAGATGTGCATTAGCAGGTTTAAAATAGGTTTAGTATCTCAAAGGTGACGGCTGCACATTGTCCTGCTTTTATTAGTTGGGAAAAATCCAAAGTGTAAAACTAGAGCAGCTTATTCTGAGCACAGCAGCTTCCACCCACAGACCAAAGATGTTCTAGGTTTTTAAATGGCTCCTGTCAGAAACTATTGTCTCAATGTGCAGTATAGAAATAAGGCACATACTAGATAACACAGCAGTGGTAAAGCAAACTCAAGTTTAATGCTTGAAGAATGATGATCCAATATGGGCACGTAACATGTTTTCATTTGAAAGAAGACCTATTGTGCTTGTGTCTGCTATATAGTTATAATCTATGATAGCCGTGGATCATTATGTTATAATTTGCACATTTTAAATCACAATATTCATCTAAAACAGCATAATAAAAGAAACAAGTCTACTGACTTCCGCGTTCAAAAACTGCAGTGCCCAGTGGGAGCCAACGTCGCCGTAAGCGTCATCACAACAAAGAGCCGTGTAGGTGTCAGCCCCTCCTATGGATAGCTGCACATCACACTAGAGAGTAGCAGATTTCTTTCATTTGGCACATCACACTAGAGAGTAGCAGATTTTCTTTCATTTGTAGCAAAATGACTACGCGATGCTGCAGGATTTTACGCATATCATCGATTAAGAAAATAAAACTGAAGAACAACGTAAGTACAGAGCAGTGGACATATTCCAGTGGCAGTGAAAACGGGGATTGATCGACAATATGGCATCTTGAAAATAAGCGATTAAAGATCGCTCAAACATGCACGAATCACTCCAAAAACAACTTTGAGAGGATAAATGAGAAGAGGAAACAAACAACTATTACATGGTTAAAAGCTCTGAAAAGTCGATTTTGCATAATAGGTCTGCTTTAAAAATGTAAGTGAATGGAGACTTGTTGCTATCCAGTGGTTTTCTGGCTGATATTTTAATCAGACATTTCTATGACTCACTGAGGATATCATGTGGAGGAATTTTTGCTGAAATAAACAGATATGATTTATTTGTGATGCTGTTGAATAGTCTGTTACGGGATACTGTGACGATTACAAAACATAGGGGTTATCAAATGCTCCCTTTTGCAGAGGTTGCCACAGTGACCCAGTCACACAGTGAGCAATCGGCAGAAGCCTTTCCTGTTGCAAATATTAGCTAAATGACTGTGACTGGGGAGGGCAATGGGAGTGAAGGGTCTTGCCAAGGGATGCAATAAGCTTTGAGCTTTCTTCACTGAAGGCACTGACACTGCTAATGTCCCTCTCAAAATGACATCATGTGACAATATAATAATACATTCCATCTCTGTTTGGTCTTAAGACAAAATAGAGATCATCTAATGTATGATTAAAAAACTCAAGTGTTGACCAAACCAATCATCATCTACACCTACTATCAGGCATTAAAGGCACTTGAAAAAAAACACTTTGTTATCACCACTGTAATATCTTAAGTAAATACAAAATTGGACAATTTAGTTCTGTATTCAAATCTAAGAAACCTATTCAGAATTATTAATAATGCAGCTCCACCTCCATTGAAAAAAATGTATTAAACTGTTTATTAAACTACCCAATCCACTCTGTCCTCTGTGAAGCTCTGTGTGCAACAGTGGAATCAGCTCCGGACAGTCTGACATTGTCTGTAGAGCTTAATAATTTTACTAGAAATTTGAAAAAGCACATTTTAGATTATCAAGTGTGTCGACATCAGTCTAGTTCATTTGTACTGTTCTGTATTCACTGTAAAACTTTTATGGACTGTAAGAAACATGTATGAATGTTTTAGTTAATGTAATGTATTGGACATGGTGACATTTTATTGTATTTTCCTGCTAATGTTAATGATGAATTGTGTATTTTGAATGTGTGTTCACCTGCCCAGGGACTGCAGATGGCAAAATAGCACTAGCTAAATCTGGTAAAATCATCTTTTCTTTTTTGTACATGGTCCCTGACAAATAAAGAAGAAATAAATAATGAAAGAAATCATGACCAGTTTTGCAATTTGCTATTTAAATCATAATATGCCATGGACTGAAAAGGCTTTCTCAAATAAAAGAAAAAAGCGGCTCTGACTTTTCCTTGATTAAAAAAGTCAAGCTATGGTGAAGTTAATTAGTTCCCATCTCATTTACAAGCAGTGAAAGTGAAAAAAAAAAATCCTTGACGGTATAGCTACCTATATCCATGTGTGCCGGATGTTCCCACCTCTCTCCTTACTCCCCTCTGACTCCGCAGCCTCCTGGCTTTGTTTACAACATGCCTGTAACCGGGGCTGTGTAGTCTTTCCTCAGTCAATATAAACACTAAGCTCCCTCCTCTATCCCCTCTTCTCTCCTCCCTCTCCTCCCTCCTCCCCTCTTCTCTCCTCCCTCTTTCCCCTCTCTCTGCCCCCTCTCCTCTCTGGTACAGGTTCCTCTTAGATGCACAAGCACAGAGATAAAGTGCCTGGGGCGGCCTTTCCCTAATGTCTTATCCATGAGGAGAAATATTAACACATGCAAAACATTTGATATGTTGGGATGTTCCACAAGATTAAGCCTTCCCCACCACAAACATACCCCTACTTTAGGTTTTATGGATTAAAAAAACATACAATGTCTTATTAATCCCACTGGAAAACATGAAAGACATATATTTAACATGTCTTAATCTGTGAATGTTGCAGTTTTGTTTCTAGGACAGGAAAATGAAAGGGTTGGATGCATTTAGTGAAATTGCTGTGTTCCATAAAAGTCAAGTACTAGTCAATGCATTCTAAATCCACACTCGTCATACCAGAGCCATGCATTCAAAACGACTTATACTGTAATTGTCCGATATTCCACATGCTGCTATTCATAAAGTTCAAAGCTTATAGAATGGAAACTGCTTGATGTTCATAATTTGCACAAATTATACACATATATTTAGAATGCGTACTAAATGCAGTAGAAAATATTATGGATTTTATATGGGCATGAAACATCTGTCTGAATTAAAAAAAAACAACTACTCAATCCACAGGGCATAAAGGAAAAATAAACGTAAACCATTTTCTTCGCAAAGGATCATGGTATATGATAGTATGATAAGTATCACATGACAGATATCCATCTTTAATTTTATGGAACTGCAAAAAAACCCCCAAAAAACAAAAACATGCCTTCTTACTAGGAGTGGGGTCCCCTCTCCACAAATCTGACCTCTAACTTGCTCTTATGGCGTCACCTGCAGTTTAATACAATACTGTGGAACATTCTAGGCAAAGCAAACACATCTCCATAGAGACAAGCAGGTGGCAGATCATCTGCCAGAAAAGTTACATAGTGCTCCTTTAAAACAGTAAACCACCTATTCCTCACCATTGTCTTCATAAAATATATGGACAAAGCATTTACCCCTGAACTAGACTTTCATTAGTCTTAATTGCCCCCATCTCAGTTAAACGGCTATAGGATGCTGTGGTGTCATGTGAAACCCAGCCATATCGACGCTTAACCAAAGCTCACCCAGCCTTGACTAGTGTGACTGGGTCTAATTACTGCTGCTGACTTGGCTAACGCTGGCGGCCTGTGCAGGTTAGGCATGTGGCCCCCTCACGGTGTACTCCAGTAGCCACCCATACACACACGCGTTCCACTCCTCACTAATGAAATGCTCCATCTCTGTCATCGCTCCTCCATTTTCACGATCTATTAACCCTCACACATTCAGCGCTCTGTTATGCATTATGTGCCATTGACTCACACACTGCTGTCCTCAGGCACTTTTTCCAACAGGCAGGTTTGTCAGGTCACCACACGGGTCCAGCTATTTTACCAAACTTTCTAAAAATCCTTTCGTAGTAGAATATTTTCAGGCAACCTCAAATATATCAAAGGTGAAAGGTGAACACGTGTTCCAACAAAAACAAATGTAATACAAATAATGAAACAAAAATGGCTCCGGTGAAAGACTGGTGGTGAAACTTTTCTCAAACTCTCCATTTAAAAGTCAAAAGTATATTCCACAAAATGCCATGTTAGACTGTTGTTACTTCATCAAAAACATCCCCGGAGTTGTGTTTTGTTTCATTCACACATGTCTGAGTAATCCTTTATTATTAGTCTGTCTACATCTTCAAAGCTCAGAATGCTCTGTTCCACCTTGAGATGTCACAGTGCGGTAGTTTTCAAGTTAACAGCTACCTTTTACCTTTTGTTCAGTAGAAATTGGCAATTGCAGGGCTGAAAACATCCAAATGATTCTAATGATTCTAGTGAAGGTGTATGGAGTTTAAAAAAACGCAGTGGAGCACTTCCTGTATTACCACGTCATCACAATGAGTGTTTTCAGTTGAGAGAACACAGCGTAAATATGCAGAGGTTTTGTGTGAATGAAACAAAACACAACTCCGGGTATGTTTTTGATGAGGAAACAACATTATAACATAGATCAGAAAATAGGCCCTTTAAATTAATGGGATTCTTCTAGTGCTACCACAACGGACGCGGTTTTGGAGCATTTTTAGGCAAAAATGGATGGGGTGGAATAAGGTCAATAACAAGCCAGGGACATAGCCAGGACACCCAAAAATATGATCATGTTTTTTTAACGTAAATCTCACTTTTTATATCTTGTGGCATCAGCGAAAAAGTAGGGCATTCTCTAAACAAGTGCAACAAGGGACAGGGGCCTAAATGGCTACACGGGACACCCAAAAGAGGGGCAGGTGGTCACCCTATCCTTCCCCAGTCAGTATGAGTGCCTGTAAGTATGAGTGGTATGAGGAGTAGGGATGGGACAATAATCAATAATATTGTTCATCGTGATGAAAAGGGTAGACAATTGGTGATTTTCAGATTCAATAATGTGATGATGTCAAACTTCCAGATGGGGGGCAAGAGATAGTTTTCCCTATTGATTAAATTGTACTTTTCCATAAAATATCCAAAAGGTAAATTCACAAATGTTGAACCTGGTATTTCCAATTACTGACTAAACCTAAGGACTCACTGCATTTTAACAATTTTTATTTTAGCTGTCCCCCATCTGTATTAATTAATATTGGCCTATAGAACCCTGTGATGTCATCTGAAATTGTTCGTGGGACATTTTATGTAATCATGATAACTGCCAACAAAGATAATCACCATTGTATCACCAGAATGTTCCAAAAAAGCAATTTATCCACAGAATCGACAAGAGGAGACAAAAGGGTCTGTTGTCCCGCGCCCCAGGGCCTTAAGCGCCCAGAATTGGACCCTCTTCCTACTAATTGGTATTAGAGAGGGACCCATGTGACTTGTCTTGCCCTGGGCCCCCAAATGTCTGGCGATGGCCCTGCTCGTCTATAATGTTCTCCGCTAGATGGTAGTTGTTTTCACTGATAAAAAAGTACAATTATATAAAAGTTGTTTAAATATGGAACTTATTCATAACATAAAATAATCATGATTCATATCCATAACATTTTTAAACTGTCAGAAACTTTTATCATCGTCATGATACTATCATTGATCGCATTTATTTTCACCATGATAATTGCAACACAAAATTTCAATATCGTCCAATGCCTAATGAGGAGTGAATTACATACATGTCCATACAAGTGCTTCATAAAAGGTAAAGGTTATTTAAATACGTGTTCATGACATGTAAATCCATGTTGATATGAACCCAAAATGGTCGCTATAATTTCCAAGTTTCTGACCAAGACCTGTGAATGACTTAACTGTTCAAAGGAAAAAATCATTCCTGTATAATTTGACCACCTGGAATTGCGATTCTGGGGCTATATGAATTGTCACTAAACGCAATGGCTCGTTACTTTGATGATAATGCGTTTGCAGGGTTCAGCAAGCAGCCAGCTCCAGCCCCCTCCACTGAAAGTTGTACAAAATGGCCACAGGGAGCAGAATCTGGGATAATCTCGACCAGCAGATTGGTGGTGGCAGTGCATGTTAAGTGTTTATTGGTATTTGGACCAGTGTATTCTGGCCAAGGGGTGCAAAATAAATCATAACTTTGTAAGCTACTTGGACGATGCTAGGCGACAAGTTGGGGAAGTAATTTAACAGTGTGCAAGCATAATGTGTAAAATCCGAGCTGTTTATGTGAGTCTCTAAATATTCTAGTGTTGTTTTGGCAGTATACTTATTTCAGTAAAAGTAGTGAAAATTTAACATAGCAAAAACTGGATAGAAAAATAAAAATCGAGTGCTGTTTAAATATGTTAATCAGTGTGTGGTAACAGAAGGGCTGATTAGGAAACGCAATTATAATGTTGATTAGTTACGCAAAAACACAAGCATATTATTGCATTTTGTTAGTATTTAGTCTTGTTTTGTAACTTGCGCATGTAAACCATATTTTCTCCTTCTGTTTTTGCTTGTCATGGCAAATCAATTAATGTAACAAAGGAAGAAATAAAAGAAGTTATAAATGATTGTAAAATGGGTGCAAAACGTGTTTAAAGTAAAATTATTTACAATATTGTACATAAGGACAGGGAGTTACACCAGATGCCCTTCCAAACCCAATTACTGCAGCATACAGCAGACAGGCACAAGAAGTACACTGGCTAAATTTATGTAGCTCATTTAGTGCAGAACTTTCTCAGATGACGTTAGAAGCTGCTACCTTCCACAGTATATCACTCCTGACCTATATATATGCAGCCATAAATATTTACCCAAAACATTAAAGTCACTGTTAAATGTTACAGTGAATTACAATATGGCTTGATAAAGGCCATAAAGCCAGTGCAGAGCTAGGCTGAGTCTCCCCTCCAGCTGGTTGAGTGGGATGCATAGGATCATTAAAGGCTAATGCCATTCTGTGGAGGTCAGCTGGTGCACTAATGAAAATACACATCCTCCCAGGCCGCAGAGCCCAACATCTTGTTCGGGAGTTGACGCTCACAGTTGCCTCTGAGAGTAAAAATCAATGGAGCGATAGACTGTGACATCACTATGTACATGTCAACACACAGGAGGGAGAATTTCACACGATATGAGTTAAACGCGGTTGAATCTACAGACTGTTATTTTTCTTTTTCAATTACCGTATTTTCCGGAGTATAAGTCGCACCGGAGTATAAGTCGCACCAGCCAAAAAATGCACAATAATGAAGGAAAAAACATATATTTCACATATAAATCACATCTGAGTATAAGTCACACCCCCGACCAAACTATGAAAAAAAGTGCGACTTATAGTCTGGAAAATACGGTATTTTTCAACATTCCTATGCAGAGGTGAGTAGTTCTGCATTACATTGAAGTTATTGTGAGTTATTGTGAATTACTTTTTGTTCATCCTCCTACGTTTCTTCTTATTTGTACTACAACTACTTCTCCAATTAAAAAAAATATTAGTGATGAATTTAAGTAACATTACTCTTGCCAGAGTTGAAGTCTGGCAGCTCTTCCCACAGAGATTAATACGATTTCAAAGTCATGAGAAAAGTGGCATTATTTACTTCATCACTGAGGGCTGCATACAGAAACATTCAAAGCAGAGGAGCAGAGGCCGTTGGGCCACACAGTAGATTAGTCAGATGACTGCATTTAACATAGCTTTGATGAAGCCACTATATCTTTTATAGGGTTTGGAACATTAATTTTAGGTTTGTATCAAAATGCATTGTGATGTGCGCATATGGCCCCAAGGACATAGTTTGGATGCCCCTGTTCTAGTCTATTCTTAGCTACTCTATTGACCTTATTCCGCCCCGCCCACTTTTGCTGTAAATGCGACTAAACTGCACTTTCTTTGTGGTGGCACTTCCGGTTAAGCGGGAATCCCATTCATTTCAATGGAAAATCTGGAAAAGTTTTGCCACTAAAATATGTTATAAAGTAGGTTAATTTGTGTAAAATGTTCAATATTCATGTGCACCAATAAGTCAACACTGGACCAATTCTCTGGGCGGCTTTAAAACAGCTCTGTAGTCTCTATAGAACCTAATTTCAGTTCAATATTGGCAGTCCCATGTAAAATAATACAACCCGAATGACAATGGCAGCGCCCACGGCAACTTCCAGAATAAGGTCCTATGAGAGAGCCATCTTTTCAGCACTTATGTATCTGCCGTATCTAAAGATGGGCTACAGAGATTATTTGTTGAAGAGACTGAACCACCACTCATGTTTGGTTGTCAGCGCTTTGAAAAATTAACTGTTAGTTGCTTTAGTTAATTGACCATTAAAGTCATAAATCTTAAGTAGCTAACCACTATTTACAGTGCAGTTCTCCCATCACTGACTTGGCTTCCATCAAGGAACTAGACCAGACATACATTACTTATGGCGCCCACCTAAACTTTAGCAGAAGATAAAATAACACTCTATATTGCCTCCTATAGCTGCATGTTGAGTTGTTCCACACTAGTATAATATGTATTTGTACTTTCATTCTACAGTCAGCACAGTTCGCATACCAATTTCACACCTGACATGGCACTTTTGACAAAGAGTTCATTTGTAACAGTGCAAGCTTGGTTTTCTCGGTGTGTACTCATCTCTTCTTTGTCAGAGCACACTTTGAGCACCCTGCAGCTTAAACCACAATAATACCATGAAAACCCTCTTTGGTGAATTGGTTTTGGACGTCTGTCCCACCAAACAAGCCTAATCTATTTAAAGGAACTTGATAGACTGCTAATACAAACGAGTGTGCCTGGCCATCTGAAGATCGGTCTTCATTACTGGGGAGAGTTCCTATTAGGCTCCTATCAAGATGGTGGAGACTGCAGGGAGGAAATTATGCATGTCACAAGACAAAGTGCGAGCGTGGCACACGGCACAGCGAGGCTAAACTCAATGGACGATGAAAAGCCTTAATCAATGACAAGGAGCGCGGTGACAGGACGGTATGATCGCCCCACAAGCCTCAGTGTACCCCATTATGGCCCGACGCTGACACACTGACAAATCCTGTGAGCAACTGGCTTCTCAGCACTCCTCATGATGCCTGTAGAGTTCTTCTTTTGGAACATGTTTAGGGGAGCTGTTGCTTGTGTGGAGTAGTACTGGGAAGAATACTTTGAAAATGTGTTTAGTTACTCTCCAACACTCTTCGTGAGCTAACTCAAAACTCAGTTGTTTAGACTGTCTGCCTCACACTTCGTCTCTTTTTCACTTTAAATGTGTGTTTAAGATTGTAGTTTTTTATATTATTATGACAATCAAAATGAAACTAAAACTAATAGTAGTACTTAGTACTATGAATTAATTTCTTTCAGTCTGGATATGTGTTTTTTAACAAACCCTAATGCTTTTTAAAATACAATGCATTGTCTTTATACAAGGCAACTTTGAGTTGCTAGATCTCGTGTGTGTTTTGTTGGTGGTATTCCTTACCATCAGACTTTCATTTGTGAAACTGGAAAACAAAATATTTGTCTTTATTTTCCCAGATTTGTGTTTATCTAATTAGTCCAACATGTCATATTCAACACTTGAAATGTTGCTTTTTACTTTCCCTTGCAAATGTTACATTTTGGATTTGAATAGTCTACTATTTATTTACACACTTATCACAAGGGCTCTTAATAGAATTACTATTCTCTGATTTATTTTCAGTAGCACTGGTTTGTTTGCCTTTAGGAAAGTCCAATGGTTGCTAACACGTTTGGATTTGAACAATAAGGGCTCAGTAACTCACCCATGACCTGAGAAATCCCTAGTTTGTCTTGAAGTAGTACAGAGCCAAGGCTTGGATGGAGGTCACTGCTCTCCCAGCGTGTTATATGGGCATTTTAATTGGACTACTTCCTTTGTTTTACCTCGCTTGCATTGGGGAGGATTGATTTATTGACCAGGGTATATGTGAGGTGAACCCCTTCACCACTACCATTTACTGCGGGAAAAAATCCCATATGGTGAAGTGACTTGAAAGACAGGTAAACAGTAGGTTTTTCTCAAGGATTGGCAGTGTAGGTCAAGTACATGCCTTTTTATAGTTGGTTGCTCTTGTTAAGTACTAAAGCCAGGAAGGGAACAGTTAACATGAAGCAACTAGATTAGGTTCACAGCCGGCATATATAAAAATAATAATACTATGTTTTAGCAGACTGCACTCAAAGTTGCTTAATGTTACATTACTCATTGATAATCTAACACTTGATGGAAGTAAGATGCCACAAATGCAAGGGCAGACTGACAGAAACATGGCTGGCAATTGCCGCCAACGGCCTCCCGACCACCACCTATCACTCTCTCACACCTCTTGGGAAATGTGGGTGGAAGTGCTCACTCTTGTTTTACCACATAATAAAAACTGTCCCATTTGCACTGAAAAAAAATAAATAAATAAAAGAATCTACTGTATGTGGACATTGCCTTTACTGTTGAGCTTTTCTAGTTATAAAAACTTGTTTTACTTTACTGACCTTAACCTCCGACAAGAGTTGCTTGCAGCTGGTGCTGCTTCTTCAAATGAACTCTTATAACAGAGCGATGAGGTCGTGCCTGCCCTGAAAATGTGAAGAAAAACATCTTTTGTGAATATTTCTTATATAATCCATGCGCCAAAACACTTCAGGCCAATGCGTTATCCATTGCCAAGGTTACTGCCAATGGTGTCCCCTTCGCCTTTTCTCTTTCTTTATGGCTGATAATTAACTTGATTTACTGGCTGGACCCCTTTGAGACAGCTATGCTAATTAACAAACAACAAACTCTTATTTTCACATGGCTCACATATGAAGAGGCCGATAATTGCTCAGAAATGGCAGCTGCTTAAAGCTTCGGCAGGTGTCTTTATGCTGCTCCTGCAATAATATGTGTGAGACTCTGGGATGGATTTTCAATGGGAGTGACTCAAAAGGACCTTGTTAGATGTGGCGCGGTTAAGATGTTTTTTGTTCTCTTTAGATTTAACTGGACCACGAGGATGACGCAGGATCAAGAAGATGACGCAGTATTTTGTCTGTAATGAGGTTTAGGCTAGTTATTATTAAAAAAAGAAAAGTGTTTATCCACTTATCTGAAGGTTGACAGTTTGAATGCCACTCTCAACATAAAACATCATTGGTTGAGGTTGGTGGTGCAATTCCAGCTCCCACAGATGAATGGTGTCGTTGTGTCCTTGGGCAAGACACTTAACCCACCTCGCCCCCATCGTCTGTGTCCATTGGTGTATGAATGCGTGTGTGAATGGTTGAGTGGTTCCTTGATGTACAGTGCTTTGAGTGCCTTGAAGGTGAAAAAGCGCTATATAAAAATGTGACCATTTACCATTTAATGCCCTCGATAAAGCATAAACCAAAGACTGAATTCACGATGAACTAATAGTGAAAGAATGATTCAGGCTTAGTAACTACTTACTTACCACCCTAACTCCTAACCCCTTAAGTTACTAAGTTTGAATCATTCTTAATTAACAGATGGATATTATGCTAGCCTTTATATTAGAAACATATCTCCTGTGGTGCAGAATCGTGATATTTTTGCAACAATATCGATTATCCAACTTTCCTCCTTTGTCGCTCCTTTCTTGAGGATGTTGTTTGCTATTTGCAGCTGACAACTATGTTATGAAAAGGTACAACAAAGAGTCAAATATAATAAATTTAACTGGGCCTTGGGTAAACAGTACCCTTTACCCCCCAGTCCGACGCCCCTGCATTCAATATGTGGTTGTGTAATGTGCATGTTTCTATTGTAAATAATCTGTTTGAGATCTGAAAACCATTGGACAATATTTTTTACAGTGAACTGAGACACTGCTCTATTGTAGCTCCAGCTAAACTATTGTGACTGTCAGATATAGTCTCCAAGGTAGATGTACTTTCATGGTGTAACTTTGCCTCCACTGCCTATGTCTCTGTATGCTGCTTGTTGCCAGGGGTTGTGCCAGCTCACCGCCCCTGCTCTGTGCTCTGAGCGGGTGCCAACAAACATGTCCTGGGGTGATGAGGGGGAGGCAGCCAGGCTAAATATCTGCTTCCTATAGCTCCAAAGTTAGGTGAAAACTGCATTATCAAGTTGGAACTCACAGCCATGGAAAGATGCTTTAGTTAGTGGGTCTTGTTTGGATGTGTTATACTTGTACTTTTGTGGTCTTTTAAAAGCTTTTTTACACTTTGATTGGTTTGTCAACAACTGCAGTAACTCTGGCAGCAGGACAGCCATGTGAGCACTAATTGCAGTTTTAAGAGGTACTCAGGAGATAATAAAAAGCACCATTGTTCCCAATGTCTCTACTGACCTTTTAGAGCCACACTCTGCAAAACGACCAAAGCACAGAGGCTGTGCCAGATCAATGGCACCTGTCATTTTCAATGTGAAGACCAAAGTACAGGTCATTTAGTATAGATAATATTCAGTCAGAGCTGCACAGCAATGTATGGGAGCAGAATATATTTAAAGGTCCCATAGTATGCTATTTTCGGATCTATGTTATAA
>KN485337.1:103795-120788 GCA_000787095.1 Periophthalmodon schlosseri | reverse complement strand
TGTATTGCCATATAGAGTTTACGTTTTCAAAC
Source organism: Periophthalmodon schlosseri (assembly GCA_000787095.1). Classification (NCBI taxonomy): domain Eukaryota; kingdom Metazoa; phylum Chordata; class Actinopteri; order Gobiiformes; family Gobiidae; genus Periophthalmodon; species Periophthalmodon schlosseri. The sequence goes on along the minus strand of KN485337.1, from coordinate 120,756 downwards.
CTTCACATCTTCTCCCATTCATTATAACAGTGCTATTACATTGTACGCGCAGCACATCCCCAGAGCAGCGCATCTCGAAGCGCGCCACTAGACTATGACTTCATATCTGTTTTTTAATTAGACTCAAAAGCAACACCTGGCTATAATTACGTGCGCTGGTTTCTTTACAAAAACGCTGCTTTGCACATGCCTTATAAAAACATGTTCTACCCAGGCTGCGCTAGCTGTCCAATCCGCTAACCCGCTGCCGTGTCTTGCGCCAATGTGCCCTCGTTTTTATGCGCCCACCTCTTCGGGCCTCGTCCAATCGGATCCCTGCAATTTTGGAGCAGTCAGGAAAGACCTTGCCAGGGCGATATTACCCTGTGTGTACATTTTGGTGTATGTGTGTGCCTGTGTTTTGCTCAAGTCGTGTCGTTTACGCAGCGCAGCACGTCTCCATCAGTTATAGCCACTACTAGCCTAGCGCGTTCTTCTTCCTACCTTCTTCCTCCTCCTCCTCCTCCTCCACCTCCACCACCACCACCACCACCTCTTCCCGGTCTGCAGTTGTAGCATCATCCCGGGGATCGCCACACTCCGCCGGGGCTTCATTCAACAACGCTCCGGATCGCAGAAGCGACACCATCGGAGCTAACAGTAAGTGCGGCACGACATTCATTTTTGCTTCACTTCACACAGTCAGAACCCCCATAGCGATTCGTGCCACTTTACATTTAGCTTTAGCCTAGCCACGTCAGCGCTGCACCTGTCTATCGAGTCTAGTGTCATATCAATGTTAGCACCATTACGAACATTACGGCTTGTGGTTTGTTATTTTAGCTTTATTAAATTGTTGGAGAACTGATTGAAAGTGGCTGTGCACGCGTCTACAAAGCGCTCTAGTTCGAGGCGGAAGAAGATTAGAGTTGCACCAGACAAAGCCGCTGTTGTCATAACACAATCGGTAGCGGCGTGCTCTCTTTACGCCGAATTTCAGTTACAGTCAACATTTACACAAATACTTATTCTCGACTTAACAAGACTTTTAGTTTAGTGTACATTGGACAGTGAGTTGAGTTGGGTTTTTTCGCTATGAGGTTCGGCGTGGCTAATGCGATATAACACACAGCGAGGTCGTTTATGAACAAGTACCGCAATCGGGTATATTTGCCAAACGTACAGCCCTTAAGCGCATTTATTTATGTTGGATGTCGCTGTATTTGATTAGTATTTAGCACAGTAAGCCTCTTGTAATCCATGTAATTTGCAAATTTTGCCAAAACGTGGCTTTCCGTTGCGTCTGCTGGTGCTGCCTGCTGGTTACGCGGAGCTCCCTCGCTGTATTCCTACTGCAAATGAGGAATTACTGCAGTCGAATTGTATATTTTGGGTTGAGTCAATAGCCCGGAGCTTATTTATTGAAGCAAACATTGAAAATCGGATAGAAATTAGTGTGTCGCTTGTAACTAAAGATTTACGCACAATTTTGGTCAATGGAAACGGGAATTTGAGAGACTGGTTGTCCGCGGTGCAGTATTTTGGCACACGCATCCAAGCGCTTGATCATCAGTGAATTGTTTTTAAGTTTGCATAATGATTTAAGTGGTATTTTAAGTGTGTTTTATTGGAAAAAGAAGACCCAATTGTTATTCTGGGCTAAGTAAAACCTAGCAAGTACATATAAGGAAAGACAAAAAGTGTTGTAGCAGCTTTTTGGCACAGGGAGTTTGAACGTGGGGCGAAAAATGTCAACGGTGGAGTTGAGGAAATCCAGCTAATCTGTTTTTGAGTGGGCAGTTGCGACTTAAATTGGGAATGGAATATTTTATTTCACCTCTACTTAAGACCACTGTGCTGAAATCTAGCAGTTTGTAATAGCGCTACTAACAGAGAAGTAGCCTTAAAAATAAATGTGCATATTCCACCTGGTAAAAATTATACTTCATCATGATTTTCTTTTCTGGTGGCACGTAAATCATCTGCCTATCACCATGGAAATGTTATTGCGTTGCCTGGATTGTTCCACAGTATAGCATTAAATTCATCTACCTTACATTTATTTTATTAGTCAAAAATATCTTGGAATAATATGCATCTTTACTGGGGTCGCCTCTCCACAGATCTGACCTTTAACTTGGCCTAGTAGCGTCACCCACTTGTCGCCATAATATAGATTAGTTTAATGCCATATTGTGGAACACTGAAGGCAAAGCAATACAATCTCCATGGAGACAAGTACTAAAAAAGTTGCATAGTGCGCCTTCAAACAACACAGACTTTAAATTATTGCCATGTAACACACGCCAAAAAATAAAAATCCTCTTTACTGAAAAAGACTTGAGCACATCACTGGCGATTACAAAGGAGTAAATCCCAATAATTGCACAATGCTATCTGTTTAAACAAAATTCTGTTACAACATAATTACATTGCATTACAGGGATTAAGTTGTCTGTGCTACTGTACACTTACAACATAAACCTGAATGGGGAAATAGCACATCAGTCACTGTCACAAGTCAGACGCCCTCTATTTTTACACTACTTGCATTTAGGCTTAGTCTTGGATACTTAAAGTTAACAACCGTTTAATTTGATAATATGTGGACTATGTTTTCAAGTTATGCAATACATTTAGGGCTGCGAGATTATCGCAATTTGAATGAACACAATTGGCAAATCGCAAAGGCTGACGTAATAATAGCCTCCACAAAAAAAACCAAAATCTCATGTCTTATTCTGCATAAAAACTGCTAACCCTGTAGTTTAGATCTGTACAAACATGTTCTGAAATGCACGGGAATCTTGCATTAGGTTCATTTTTCAGTCTTTTTGCCAGTTCTTTCGGACGCGTTTACTTCAAATGTGAACTTTGAGCAGAATCCTATTATTAAAGCATTTAACTTATGTTCTAATGGAAGACAGGGGATTTAATACGTTTTCTTCTTCCTACTCCTTTTCGAGCTTAAATAAATTAAAAAAAAATATGTGAAATGTGCATTAAGTGTGCTGGATACATGTATACTGACTTCTTGTGTCGTTAATCTGCTCAAAATAAATAAAAAATGAATGAAAATGAATGAAAATTATTAAACCAAAAATCACAAATTTCTATCGTAACGTGTTCCAGAAAAATCACAATTAGATATTTTTCCCAAATTGTTCAGGATTATTGATATAGCTCAATTATTGCCAAATCCGAAGTGCAATGGTTTTATTCTCGCACCAAATTAAATCGAATGTCGAATCAATTTTGTTCTCTTTTTGTATAAAACCTGCTAACCCTGTAGTTTAGATCTCCATAAACATGTTCTGAAATGCATTGGGCAGTTATTTTATCTCTCAAACGTTATCTTGCTCCTTTTGAAAATAAAACCTTACACACAAATCTAATTACATTACTTATTCAAAAAGTTACAATTAGATATTTTTCCCAAATATTTGCTCAGCTCTACATGACTTAAGCTGCATCCCGGTTTAGTCCTGATGTAGACTTGTTTTGGTCCTGATCCAGCCCATTAAGTAGATAGACTGATATGCCGATATTTGCACTTTTTTGCGCATCTACTATTGGCCTTAAATCCCCTGCATAGGCCAATATTTGGTTTGGGCTGACAAGTTCCTGCACAAAGTTTTATTTTAACACTTTTATTTCCAAAATGAGATTACACATCTCCATCAAGGGTCAGTAATAAAATGGGGTTGAAGATGTCTAAAAGTAATTTCTATTGAGATAATTTTTCCTTATTATAGTTTAATTATGCAGAGCAGTAAAAAGTATAGACATATTTTAGCTAGAGGTAATTTTAAAACATAGTTTTGTGGAAAATCAGCCCTACATATCGTCAGAACTCATTGATGATCGGCTGTGCTGGATTCTAAACAAACGTCATGGGACATATTGGTTGATCTCTACTGTTTAGTTTTGGTCTAGTCCATGTTTAGTCCCAATTTTGACGTGGACACAGATATGGCCTTGTTTTGTTGGCCTGGCTTTAGTCCTGCATGTTTGGATCAGCACTCGGATCTAGCTCATCGAGGAGAGTTCAAAGTTACTAACAGTCCATCCCGACAGTAAATGCAGCACAAAGCAGTGGTTTTGTACATAGTTAGTGAGGCAGATATAAGTTAATTGAACGAGCAGACGTGTGATGTGGCATTCACTTGTCTTCGGGCTAAAATCAGGGCACTCGGTTGGAAGTGATTAACAACCAACTCAATCTGTCCGCACGCCTTTAGCCAAATATCGATCACTACGCTAACTTTACCCTCCATCAAATTTAGGATCGTCACGAGCAACAAGCGCTACAATGAGTCAATGTCTGTGTTTTTAAAGGTACACTATTTAACTCATGTCTCCATAGAGAGTTTATCGATTTGTCTGGAATCCTGCGCAGTATGACATGAAACATATTTATCTTGAGATAAGCAGCTGAAGCCAACAGGCCAAGTTACAGGTCAGATCTGTAGAGAGGTGGCCCTGCTTAGTTCAGGTTTAATACTGGTTTAGTCCTTGTCTGGCCCTGGTTTAGTTCTCTTTTAGTCCTTGCTTTTGTCGACAAGGCCTGGTCTTGGTCCAGTCCTTGTTTAGTCCTGGTTTAGCCCTGGTTTAGCCCTGGTTTAGTCCTGTTTAGTCCTGTTTCGTCCTGTTTAGTCCTGGTTTGGTCCTGGTTTAGTCCTGTTTTAGCCCTGTTTTCATATTTTTGAAGCAATAAAAACTCCTGTAATTGAATAAATGCAGAACAACTAATGCCATATTGTGGAACAATGCAATCAAACCAATTAAATCTCCATGGTGAATGGCCTCCCATCAGAAAAGTTCCATAGTGCAGTGTATACATTTTCAGGACTCTTTCCACCACTGTGCCTCAATCACTCCATCGCCGCGTGCATGGCTAGGCTAAAACTAGCTAAAGGCAATTCTTTCTGCATTTGTGTCCTTCTCTTAGCCTACATGCACCAAAATAGCAGGAAAAAAGACAGGAAAAAAGCATGCATGTTCACTTAGCCTGCATCAAAGAGCTATAGAGGACAAAAGGAAAGAGGAGACTGCTAATATCGTCCGGTTTTGTTAGGGTTTTATATCACTATAGGCTAAAGCTAGATTGCATGAAAGCTATTATGGTGAAGTAGCCAAGTGGAATGGGCTTGAGAGAGGGATGGTGCATTCAGGAAAATCTAGGAAAAAAATTAAGAACTTAAAGGTCCTGCACCCAATTTTTCCCCTTGTATTTGAGCTAAATGTGTCCTGCCCCAGTACAGATATATTGCATAAGCAGCTCTCGAGGTCAAAAGTCCACTGCGTGCTGTCTGTATATAATTAGAAAGCGGTTTATTGTCTGATAGTCAGGAAGTGCATGTTAGCATGCTAGTTGTGAATACGGTGAATAATTGGGATGTTCTGAATGCATAAGGTAAGTGAGGAATAACTTTGGACCACTGCAAACTGTTTAAAATGAACTAGTTCTGTTTTTCATGTTTTTAAGATGGTAAAAATCAGGTACAGCACCTTTATTTTATTAATATACTAATTTTCCTTCTTTCTTTTCCTTGTTGGTGTTGTAGTGATTTTTATGTGGACACCGAAATAAAATGACCAAATCTAAACTAAAAGTAAAATTGAAAAATACAGTTTGTAAAATTTTGTGTCCTGTTTTCCAGGTCATGTCACATCATTTTCATTCCTATAGTCTGAAGTCTTAATCTTGGATTCAACTTGGTTTAGTCCTGGTTTAGTCCTGGTTTAGTCCTGGTTTAGTCCTGGTTTAACCTTGGTGAAATTGTTCATTTGGTATAAAAATAACTCAAATTTGTTATTATAATGTATTGTTTTGCTACCTGCTTAATGCAAAACCAATTTAGAACAGGGTATTTTGCCATTTGGGGAAGCAATGCACCATGGGATATGAATAAATTGGCCAAGGTAACGCCAAAGGACGGGCAGATGAAAGATAAGATCATTTTGACATTTTAAAAGTCATTCATTAATATGTAAAGGAGCAGAACAGGGTGGAGAGTGGGCGGAGAGCCGGGCACAAATTCTACACTTTGAATCATTGGTCTTTCTCAACTGGTTTATAAATACATGACATTTTGTTTTTTGATTTGAGTTATTTAACACAATTTACTTTCTTTTGAACGAGTTTAAATGTTTCATTTATTTAAAACGCTTATTTAAAATGTTTCAAATTCTCTGATCACTAAAATAGCATTCGCCATTCATACTATTTGTTTTTGGGGTATTACTTCCAGACAGTTTAGTCCTGGTTTAGTCCTGGTTTAGTCCTGGTTTAGTCCTGGTTTAGTCCTGGTTTAGTCCTGGTTAAATCCTGGTTTAATCCAAGTCCAGTCATGGTTTATTCCTGGTCTAGTTCTAATTTAGTACTGGCTTAAGTCCCGGTTTAGTTCTGGTATAGTCCCAGTTTATTTAGTCCTAGTTTAGTCCTAGTTTAGTCCTAGTTTAGTCCTGGTTTAGTTCAGGTTCAGTACTGGTTTAGTCCCAGTTTAGTTCTGGTTTAGTTCAGGTTCAGTACTGGTTTAGTCCCAGTTTAGTTCTGGTTTAGTTCTATTTGAAAGAATTCTTTAGTTTTCTCTTATGCCCCAGTTTTTACTTGTCCAACTACATTTTCCAGTCATTTTTTCTTCCTTAAATCAAAGTCACATCAGAAACACTCCCCTCTTAAAAACGTTGTAGTTTCGCTTACAACACTGCTACTTCCACAGAAGATGTTTTAACCAAGGCGGAATATCGCTAGAGCATTTCATTCATAATTCACTATACTATTCTCTCCGCCAGTCCAGCTCATTGCATTAAGACAATATGAAAGAGCGTGCTGGGAGGGCATCTGGGGCGATAGCTTGTAGTCTGGAGTTAGATACCATTAAGGGACTGGTCATGGATAGTCTAGGCCCTTTAAAACTTTATGTAGTTCTGAATGCAGTTTTAAAGGCGCATTGTGTTATTTTTCAGTTGGTCGACTGCCTTTCTCCATAGAGGTTATTGCTTTGCCTAGAATGTCCCACTGTATGGCTTTAAACTTATCCATCGGTACAAACACTTGAAGTTACAGGTCAGATCTTTGGAGAGGCGACTCCACTCTTAGTAAGAATGTATGATTTTTTTTTTTAAGGTAATTTTGAGCAAAAAAACATAAAAACATACAAATAACTTACGTTAATTATAGATTGAATTATCTTAACTTAATTTCCTTGCCTGGGATCCAGAATCTACCTGAGTTCAGATGGGTGTGATTGATGGGTGGATTAGCCAGTCAGGGACACGCGTGGTCCATCCGTATCAAAACAAATATGGCTGCTTGTGAGGAAAAAAGAAAGGAAAAAAATATCACAGGGGATTGAAAAACATCGAGATTTCTGCAGAATCAATGAGCGAATCTGAGGGGAGAGAAGTTTGATTTTGTTCAAAATGATGGGTCACCAATGTGTTTCACATGCGTCTCTGAAATAAACAAATCTGATTGGACGATTCTGTCTGAATTTGGCTCAAGGCGCGATGGAGGGAGTGGTGACCAGACTGATATCCCTCTGTATAAAAAAATACATCTTTATACATAGACATTATTCTGAACATGCCAGAAAAAATTCCCTTACCAGCCTTTACCTTCCTATCTTTTTCCAACAGGACTCTGGCTGCGCTGCTTTTACCACGTCATTCGTTTTAGAGGGATTTTGAGCAATTTTAATTCTGTTTGGGTCCTGCCCCTGTCCTGCTGCTCATGAAAAGGTGCTCTGTGGACTCCTGGACCAAATCCCATCTCAACACTGACTTTTGGGATTAGCAAAGCAGCTAGTGGTCAATCCAGGACACCAGAGGAGACCAAAAAACTAATAATAAGTACTATTTATAGCACACTGGAGAAAATAAAAAGTGAGTATACTTTTTGGATCAACGTTTGTATTTGAATTTATGAGTTATTTCTAGATTACTGGGGTACAGAATTTCTAAAACCCCTGGTTTAGTTCTGCTTTGGTCCCAGTGTTGCTGGTTTAATGCAGCTGTTGTGAGCTATTGTGAGGTGTATATCAAAAGTGTTCTGTACCTGGTTCAGTCCTGGTTTAGTCCTGGTTTGGTCCTGGTTCAGTCCTTGTTTAATGCAGCTCTCATCAGTGTCCATTAGTGACACTGAAGAAGACCTAGTTTAGTTCTCGTTTAGTCTTTGTCTTGGTTCAGTCCTGGTTCAGTCCTGGTTCAGTCCTGGTTTAGTCCTGGTTTAGTCCTGGTTTAGTCCTGGTTTAGTCCTGGTTTAGTCCTGGTTCAGTCCTGGTTTAGTCCTGGTTTAGTCCCGGTTTAGTCCTGGTTTAGTCCGGGTTAGTCCTGGGTTTAGTCCTGGTTTAGTCCTGGCTTCAGTCCTGGTTTAGTCCTGGTTTAGTCCTGGTTCAGTCCTGGTTCAGTCCTGGTTTAGTCCTGGTTTAGTCCTGGTTTAGTCCTGGTTTAGTCCTGGTTTTGGTTTCTTGCTGTGAGGCCAGAAGTGCCAGTCTCTGTCACCTTGCCACTTGGGATTTTTGACATGGGGACAGCCTTTCTCCTCCCTCCCTCTACCTTTCTCTCTCTCCCCTCTCTTCCCTCTCTCTCTCTCTCCATCCCTCCATCCCTCCTTCTGTCAGTGGCTTCCCCGGGCCCCTGTCTTGACCTTGTGAAGGGCGTTCGTGTTCACAGCCGGTAAATGTTGTCAAATCTCTGCATCGTAAAACCAGTCACGCCCGCTATAGACCTCTCTCCTCCTGTTCGCTCCATCCCTCCATCCAAACATCCCTCCATCCACTGACACAATAACCCTAAAGCAGGATTATTCCCAAAAATGCTTTAAAGCCATAGTATGTAACTTTTTTTTCCCCCAACAAAACTAGAGTAATTTTTTTTTCTTTATGGATGTGTTTATTGCACTGTAAAATATAGAGAAACATACGTCCTTACTGTGCGTGGGGCTCGCATCTCCACAAACCTGACTGTTATTTTGCCTGGAGAAGGGCCTCCTCTTGTTTGGAATGAAGTAAAATTATAAGCTTCACCAAAATAAAAAATAGGCAAGGAGTTTTGAATCAAATCTTAAATATAATCATGCTTACTGTGTTTTAATGCAGTCAGTACAACCTGTGCACGTTAAAGTAATCATAACCAGTACAGCCAGTCCGTGTTAACATACTGCAGTGGTTATGCAGTAGTGGAGGTGCCTGTGTCACTGTGGCTGTGTACATTAAGACCTGGCTCTGGTCCAGACCTGGGACCAAATCCACAGTAAAAGCCTCCAGGGCGTCAATACTGTTAAATGTAAATACATGCTCTTTACAATGTGTTAGAATCAGCACTGAGAATTGAATTGGAAGCATGCTGCCGAAAATTGAACTAAAATAAATAAATACATAAATAACTGATAGAGAAAAGAAACTTGTGCTTTCTGGTTGCAAAAACGATGTATGTTTTGCGTTTTGATTAATCGACAATTCAAATGATTATTTCTACTGTACATTTGGATTTGTTAAATACATTTTAGTCAAATAAAGGTTGAAATATGGTGACTGAATGCTTCTAGTTTGAGAATATTTAAGGTTAGGTGTAGGTATAAAGTATAAGGTTTATTGCAGGTGAAAATTCAGAAAGTATTGACATTTTGATTTTTGACGTATGATTTCTTCTGCCAAAAAATCCACAATTTGAAGAAATTTGAAAAAATGTACAAATTTGATTTTTATATGTTTTACTCAAATATGAAAATCTGTAACGCTTTAGTTACGTTACGTTAGTAGACAGGCTCGATGGCTATTTCACACAATAATCACGAACACACAAATATAGATTGGAAACAAGCAAAATTTGAATATCGTTAGGTTTTTTAATCTTCTCTGTTGACAGTCCTGGAAAGCCGTAATGCGTTCTGTCATATTTACAAACTGACACAGATGGAGTGAAGATGTGTAGATGTGAAATCATATATGTGCTCATAAAAAATGCAGAGGACGCAGGACCCCCCTGTACCGTCCCCAAAGCACTTTAGAGGAGCAGAGGCAGCGCTCTTATCTTTAATGGCATCGTGTCCCCGGGCTACCGCAGCTGACAAGGGACAAAAAAGGACATTATGTGGCTTTGAGATTCCCAAAAAGTGGGTCGGGAACGAAACATGCAATATACAGTTGTTTTCAGTAAGGATGGGTTATCGGTGATATTGGAGGGTTGTCCCAGAAATTTGCATGGACGCAATTAGCAAATCACAAAAGCTGCAGTTTTAATTGCAAATTTAAAGTAATAATATCCTTCACAAACAATAAAATACCCCATCTTCTTCTGCAGAAAAACTGCTAACCCTGTAGTTTAGATCTGTACAAACATGTTCTGAAATGTAATTCTTGTGTTAGTTTGTTAGTTAATATTACCGTCTTTTTGTCAATTCTTCTGGACGTGTTTAAAATGTGAACTTTGAACTCAATCCTATTATTAAAACATAAATTGCAAATCTAATTGCAATCACACTGTTTGTCAGAAAAATCACAATTAATCCCAAATTGTTCAGTTGTTCAAATGTTTACACAGTTTTGCGCGTTGTGAAGTTTTTTATCCCAGTTGACGGACCTGGACCTGGTTTAGTCCTGGCTTAATCCTGGTTTGGTCCTGGTTTAGTTCTGGCTTAGTCCTGGTTTAAACCTGGGTCAGACCGCCATTGTCTTGCAGACCTGGTTTAGTCCTGATTTATTCCTGTTTTTCTGCAGTTATTTACTTTCTAGCCCAATATAAGAAGTCTTCAAACATATATTGCAGAAACCTCATTAAAACATATATATAGATGGCATATTGTTTACATTCCATTAAGGATGGATTTGATATGTTTTTGCACCTTGAAGTCTCGATGCATACTGTCACTTTTAGAAACGGCTTTGAACTGACTCTGTGAAAAATATGAATAATTTTGACTAACAACCACCTGAATTGAGTTCCTTTCAAAAGGTGAGTGAAGTTAAGCTGATAAAATGTCTTTGGAACACAGTAATCTCCCACTAATGATGAGGTCTCAGGAAGTACACAGATGTTTTGAACAATATGGAAAGTGATGCACAAAGATAGGAGCCTTTGAATAGAAGTAAATAATAAGTTTGTCTGTTTAAACTTGTGCAAACTTTGGTGCTTTCTGTAACTTTTAAGCTAACGTTATTGGTTACAGGTATTGCAGGTGATAGGTTTTGGAATAGACACAAGAGTGACGTGTTTAAATTTAGAATAGCTGCGCGCGGAGCCTGGTACCAATATAAACATAAAAAAAAAACATTGTGAAATTGTTGAGTTCAACTATATTTTGGTGGGATTTGTCCAACATAGAGTTAGATTTTTTTTTAAAAGTTAATCGAGTCAAAAAATAGAATTTGAATCAAGCAAATCGTACAAAGGCTGCAAAAAATCTCCTGTCTTATTCTGCATAAAAACTGCTAACCCTGTCGTTTAGATCTGTACAAACATGTTCTGAAATGTGTTTTTGTAAATCCTTCTGGACGAGTTGAAAATGTTCCTGAATAACCCAACCCAAGTCTGGTTTAGTTCTTGTCCTAGTCCTGAGTCACAGATTGGTACTATATACAGGCTATTTTTATTATTATTTTAAATTGTACTAAAATACACACTGTTCACTTCCCCTTGCTCTGTATAGCGTAGATTGCACAGCCCCCCGTCTCTTCTTGTTTACTGTTGGTCAATACAGTTGTAGAGGAACAAAGAGCGAGGTAGAAAAGTCTTTGTCATCAGATTTGGGCCATCTCTGGAGGCTGCAGCAGGAACACTATATTTAAGGCAGGGACCACAGTTACCAGGCAAAATACAGCAGCAATATAGGCAATATGTAAAGAATGAACAATTACATGATGTGGGAATAGAGATTGATAATTAAAATGCTAGAAAGTGTGACAGGAGGGTTTTGTTGTTAAAGGTGCTGATTTTTACTTTAAAAAAAAAAACAGAACTAGTTCATTTTAAAACATTTGCAGTGGTCCAAAGTTACTCCTCACTTACCGCATGCATTCAGAGAATCCCAATTATTCACCGCGATGAGTCTGTAGGCGCTTTCCGCAACGTTCAGAGACAAGAGACAAGGAATTTTGCTGTCACGGTAACGCTAACAACAGCCAGCATGCTAACGGCGATTATCGAACAGTAAAATGCTTTCTAAATAGATGCAGACGGTACACAGCGGGCGCATTTTGATCGGTAAAGAAAGGCATTGCGTTTTTGTTTAATTGTGTTTACAGTGTCAGAATCATTAAAACATGCTAATATGTAGAATTAATGACCCAGCATCACTTTTTGTCCCCCACGACGCAGCCCTAATTCATTTGATATTTTGCATTGAGATTCTTGGATATAATCAATCCCTCTCAAAGTAAGAATTAATGTTTTTCAAAGTCTTGTCAAGCATTAAAAACATCTGTAATAAAAACGGAAAGATGGATAACCGCAATGCCATACTGTGGAAGCACTGCAACGTAATCCCCATGAAGACGAGCAGGTGGGGAGACTTTTGCAGCTTTAAAAACGTGAGAACAGATATAACTGAATCCATTGATGTATCCATGGATGCTAAATAGCCTATTAAATTTGACTTTTTTGGGTTCTCTACTGAAGTACCATTTGATTCTATGATGCTTTCAAGTTTGTGGTTGGGTCTGGAAATCCCATTACTGCCACAAATATTAGACCGCACGAAAATTACCACTAACCACATGGAAGTATCAGTATTCATGTTTTTGGGGCCTTAAGCAATTTTCAATTCCAGTTTTAGAATGTGTAATAGTCTCTTGTAATCAGCCTTATTTATAGTCAAGTTTTCCTATGTTTTTTAATACGTTTCTGGTTTGAAGAATTCCTGCCTAACCACAAAGGCATCGGGAAGTTGACAAAGTTGGAAACAAAATGACCACAAATATAACCCCAAAAAATCCCCATTCAAATCAAAGGGAGGCTAACGCTACATGCTAAAGGTCTGGCTAATTTCGATGGTTTCCGCCAATGGCCACATGAATCGCTAACTGTGGCTAGCGTCAAGGACATTTTTGAGGTTAGCGCACTGCCTTGTCCCCAGAAAGCAGCCAAACTAAACTAAAATTGTGGTTTTAGGAATCAAAAACAGGCAATTTGAGCAGATCCAATAAGATGTTTGTTTAAGTTATAACCTAGCATTTGAAAGTCATTTCAGGGTGTTGCCATAGTAACAGAAGAGGTTGCATAAGGTTTTTATACGTTGAAATAGTAGTAGCCGAAACGAATAAAATAAAATAAGGTCGTGAGGTTGTCTTTGCAATGTGTTTTACTGCCCTCAAAAAAAAAAAAATGTTTGAACATGTGTATGCAGTTGTTGTGTCCTTAGGCAAAACACTTCAGCTACAAAGCCTGGTATGATGTCACGTTGTTGTACCAATGGAGATCTTATTGCTTTGTCTATAATGTTCCACAGTATGGCATTAATCTTATCTTCATGGAAACTAGTGGGCTACCAGGCCAATTTACAGGTCTGATCTGTGGACAGGCAAGCCCACTCATAGAACGAATGCATGTTTTCAAGATATTTTTTTTTGTTAGATTTAGACTGAGTTTGAAAATGTGATCATATGTAACATTTTGTTTTAATTGGACTTCTAAATGGCATGTTTATTCCCCCTGGTTGAATCACAATTGGTTGCGTTCACGCTCTACAATTTGATGATGTCATAATTTCAGCTGGAGGGCAGGGGCCTATTGGAGATTCACTGTTGAAGCTAGTATGAAAAAAATGTTCACTTTTGTTTTTTATGCTGACAGAGACATTGAACTTTGTAAATACTGGGCCACAAACAAAAACTGCCATGGAGATATTATCCATAAAAAAATCTGCAATCTGACAATTAAACAGCAAATTCCGCCATAGAATTCTGACCTGTCTCCAGCTCAGTTTAAACTACAATATTGTGATGTCACGTGACCCCAACCTATAGCTTAGCGCAGTGCTGTTTGCGTGTTGCGCTTTCAGCCCCATTGACTTTACAGGGCCGTGGCTTTGCACCTTGTCACACCACATCTGTACGTTAAACTGACTTCCGTGTCGCTCCCGTCACCAGATGTGCCACCGCCGACTTCACTTCATAAATGTTTGAAACCCAAAGAGCATTTTTCAGTCCTCCATTTTAAAAGTGTTCAGTGTTTACCGGCATCACAAACAACTCTTTGTCTCATTCATTTTTTATCTGTTTTCCTCCACAGAGCCGTTAAGATAGGGTAAAGATATTTATTTCGTTTTTATGGGTGCTAAAAAATCCTGGTGCGTAATGAAATCGCTTGGGTTGGCGTTGTTTTAAACTCAAGTATGTGGTGGCAAAATGTGATGATGTTTAATTTTAATTGTCAAGTAAATGTATTCGGAAAAAAAAAAAAAAAATCATTAAATATCGTAGCTAGGGTCTTAAAGGGACAGGCATTATGCATATTGTATGTAGGCTGTCACGTTGTAGCCATGGAGATCTTATTATTGTGTCTATAATGTTCTACAGTATGGCATTAAACTTATCTTCATGGAAACAAGTAGGCGACTAGGCCAATTTACAGGTCAAATCTGTGGGGAGGCAAGCCAACTCATACATAGAAAGAATGCATGTTTTCAAGGTATTTTTGAGCAATAAAAATATCAATAATTGAATAGATGCAATATAAAGTAGACCTATTCTGCAAAATCGACTTTTCAGGGCTTTTAACCATGTTCTAGTTGTTTCCTTCTCATTTACCCTCTCGGAGTTGTATTTGGAGTGATTCGTGCACGTTTGAGCAATCTTTAATCACTTATTTTTAAGGCACCATATTGCCGGTCAGTGCCCATTTTCACCGCCACCGGCACACGCCCACTGCCCAACTTTGTTCTTCAATTTTATTTTCTTAATCTGTGATATGCGTAGGATTTGGCAGCATCACATAGTCATTTTGGTACAAATGAAAAAAAAAAAAAAAATCAGGTACTCGCTCATGTGATGTGCAGCTATCCAAAGGAGGGGCCCACAGCTACACAGCTCTTTGTTGGGATGACGTTTACGGTGACGTCAGCTCCCATTGGGCACAGCGGAAGTTGGCGGACTTGTTTCTTGAATATTGCGAATGAAAATGTGCAAATTCTAACATAATAATCCACAGGCACAATAGGTCTTCTTTAATGCCATACTGTGTAACATTCCAGGCAAAGCAGTACCTCCATGGAGACCTCACTATAAGCTGTTTCTTACTCTACTGTCCTCCTCCTCTGTGTAAATCTATCACGTCTTCTCCTTTTCCACGTCTCCTCCACTTTTCTTCCGTCTTGTCGATGCGTTTACTGCTGCCTCAGTTTCTTGGGCGCTGATGCTGGAGTTTCCCGATGCGTTGAACGCAACTCAGCGCTATTTATTTGTCCAACTGCAGTTCCTTTTAGTGGTTTACCACTATTTCAGTTGTACTGGTGAGGATTTAAAGGGCCAATACAATGATAAATGAGTATACGCTGTCAAATACTGTCATTTGTCAAGGCTGATGTGTTAAAAAAGATTTGGACCAAAACTGCTGCAGTGGTCAGAGGAGCTTTAGTCCGGGCTTAGTCCTTGTTTAGTCCTGGTTTAGTACAGTTTATGTTCACTTCTGGTAGGGCTGTGCCAGAAATCTGAAAAATGGTGTTTCTGTCGCTAGCGGTAATGTGTGCATGCTGTTAGACTTAATCTATTGCACAAACTAACTCCAAAATTAACATGTGGATTATTGCTCCTATCAACACAAAATACAAAACAGTAGTGATCCAAACACTCTGCCGTATTTTTCAATAATGGGAGAAGATCAAATCGAAAATCGAGATCGATCAATATTGGTGAAAAAAAATTGTGATTCTTTTTTTCCCCATACCGCCCAGCCCCAGGTTTTGGTCAGCCGTGGTCAGTCATGCTAAAGACCTGGTTTAGTCCTTGGTTAGACCTAGTTTAGTTCTGGTTTAGTCCAGCTTTAGTCCTGGTTTAGTTCTGGTTTAGTGCAGCTCTTGTTGGGTGTTTCCAGAGGTGCTGGTTTAGTAGTGTTTTAGTCTTGGTTTAGTTCAGGTTTAGTTTAGGTTTAGTTCAGCTTTAGTTCTGGTTTAGTCTCTTGGTTTAATCCAGGTTTAGTCCTTCTGTAGACCTTCTGTAGGTTTAGTACATCTCTTGTGGAGTCTACATTGGTCAATATCTATCAAAATCTCATTTGTACGTGGTCATAATGTTTAGCTGGATTTGAACATAGCCTGTGCTGTTCTGATGACAATTCTCCAATATCCATCATAACACAGACTTGCATTTATAATCAGGCTGTTTTATTCACAGTGTCAAAATGTCTGCTCTTCTCCGCTGTTTACGATCCTGTGCGATATATGGCTAGCACTGGGCATTTTATTAGCCATTCAATTACTTACCATAATAATGTAGAGCTAGCTTGCTTCAAGCTAAATAAACAGGACAGATGGGTGGCTACAATTCTCTGCAGTGGCACACCAAAATTTCTAAAACTAATTCTAACCGCAGCTATTCCTGAAATCTGTATAATCTATTATTGTTTTCATACATGGTTTTCAATAGGTGGGTAGGGGTCTAAAATTGGGTCAAGGTTGGCTGTCAGTAGACTTGTCTCCATGGAGATTTTCAATGCATTACCTGGAATGTTCCACATTTTATATTTTTAAGCCAAGCCAATTCTTTTTAGGCAATATGTCAATGGTGTGAAATGGGAATTGGATCCAACCATATGAGAGGCAGTTTTAAAAATAATTGGGTTATAGCTTTCGTTATGCACTTTACATGGTAGCTTGTGGCATGGCTGATAATACTAGCGACTAAATGATGCAACCACACAGACACATAGGAACATAGCAACACAAATTATTAATGGATGCCCCAAAATTAGGCCGATACCACCAGATTGTTAACCGCGGTGGAAAGATTAAAAAAATAAAATAAAATATATATATACATATATAA
>KN485337.1:86879-103750 GCA_000787095.1 Periophthalmodon schlosseri | reverse complement strand
TATATAATTAGATTCAAGATTCAGTTCACAGTGAATATTTTAAACATGTCCAGGAGCATTAACATTTGAGAGAAGACTGAAAACTGAACTGCTAAACTAATCCAAGAATCCCATGCATTTCAGAGCATGTTTGTAGAGGTCTAAACTACAGGGTTAGCAGTTTTTACTCATATATAATAAGACCCCATGGAGACAGAGGGACATTTAGTCCTCAGAGGAGAACACAAATATCTAACTACAACCAAGTTGCAGTGTGTAGCCCTGATAACCTAATATTGTTTGCCTGCGGTCCAGAATACACACTTGGCCGATACTTTATGAAGATGTGAGTCAATGCTGAATCTCCCCGAGTTCACATGGTCGTGATTGACAGGTGGATTAGCCAATCAGGGATACGCATGGTCTTTTTTTATCTAAACAAATATGTCAGCATACGAGGAAAAAAATTTAAAAACATCGAAACATTGTAGATTTCTGCCGAATCAATGAGCGAAGCACTAAACTCCAGCCTGAGGTGACAAGAGTTTGATTTTGTTCAAAATGATGGGTGACCAATGAGCTCCTTTATTTCACATACATCACAGAAATAAATAAATCTGATTGGATGATCATGTTTGGTTCTGGCTTGAGGCACGATGGAGGGAGTGGGGACCAGACTGATATCCCTCTGTATAAAAAATACAGACAGATCATTCTGGACTAGGCAGCTGCATATTTTATAAGCATATTGTATTAATTTTAGTTTTTCTTTTAGTTTTGTTCATTGCTGTCCTCCAAAGCTGCTTACACTCACATATTCACCCATTATAAACATATCTGCCTCTGTATGGAAGCCTTAACATGACATCACCTGACTTATTCATGACCTCAGCGATTCCTCCTCTCGCATCTTCACATTTCAGCCTTGTTCCCAGTGGATTACCCCAATGCAGGTGCTCTTGTTTTGTTTTATTTTTTTATTTTTCACAGAGCCAGATAAATCTAATTTTTCCCAGCATGCACCTGCACACCAGCACCATTACGGCCTTGAAAAATGTAACGCTCGTTTTATCCTCGGGGCTGTTTTTAAAGTTTAATCCCGTCATATTTCAAGCAGCTCGACTTGATTCATTTAAAGTTTAATTACGTCATTTTTCTTAAGGTGGCTGTAGGTACCTCTACTTTTTATTCTTATATTGTAAAAAACTTAATCTCTAAAGCAAATTAGCAATGCTCTGAATGTTTTAATTTAATCTAATCTATGTGTTAATTAACAGGAGGTTTATACTTAAAGCAAATAATTGTTGGTAATATAAAATGTGTTAATTTCAAGTACTGCTGTTACTGCTACTGTCATTTCTACAACTACTACAATTACTACAACTACTGCTGCTATTACTATAATACTACTTAGGGCTATACTTTGCTATTAATTTTACACATTTGCAAATTTACCCAAAATAAATAAATTGCGTTACACAATTCAATATCCATGTATATTTTGTTGAGAAATAGGTGGGCTAACTAATATAGGCTATAATAAGTTCAAATGCTCCAAAGTGTATTGTGATCTGTTTAGCACTGGACAATAGTAAAAACGCAAAACTAGAAACAATTATAATCAAATAGAATAGAAAAATGTTGCTAAAATAAAAACTGAATGTTGATCAATCATATTTACAACACTATGATTTTCTTGCATTGATACACGGGGGTTGCATTAGCGATGAGCCACAGGGGCCAGTGCACATCATAAAGCGGTGTGGATGCTAAGCTAGCTCCAGGTCTGAGCGGTCGATGTGACGGATTTATTTTGACTCAAACCAACGGCAAAAAAAACAACTAAACACAAGACTGGCAGATGAGGACACAAGGTACATTACTGCTACAACAACTACTGCTGCTACAACTACTGCCGCTACAACTACTGCCGCTACAACTACTGCCGCTACAACTACTGCCGCTACAACTACTGCCGCTACAACTACTGCCGCTACAACTACTGCCGCTACTACTGCTATTAATAAGTCTACTGCCAATGCCAAGAATACTGCTACTGCTTAAGGATGGGCCCATATGATTTTTATTTATTTATTTATTTTTTTAATGTTTTGAGCCAATACCGATATCCAATATTTGACCAGACGCTTTGACCGATAACCGATATTTGCAGATAAAGATATTTAACTTTTAAAACCCATAGTAAAGCCCATCTTTGATCTTAAATTGTGATCTTTACTTCAAGTTAACGTTTCACTTTTGTAAAAAAACAACTATATTTAAATAAATAAATATATTTAAGTGGTATCTAAAATACTTTGTTACATGTCTGTGAAACACACAGCCACATAACACTCACACTGACTGTTTCCATTTTGACTCATTACCCTGTTCCAGCCACCCGGGTCTGCTCTATTCAAAAAAGGCGACAGAGAATGGGGAAGCATAAAAAATATCGGTATCGAATATCAATATCGACAGGACCGATATAGAGCTTGCATCGATATCGGCCGATACTGGGCCAGATATATCATCACTCCCTCCCACTGCTACTACTAGAAGGCCTACTACTATAATTACTACTACTACATAACAAGATATGTACAAAGAAAAGCAGATGAGGACACAAGTAACAGTAACACTACTGCTACTACAACTACTGTTAATTATACTAGTGTGAATGCCAATAGCCTATTGTTACTGCTATTACTATGACGATTACTACTACTACACAAGAAGATATTTACAAAGAGAGGCAGATGAGGACGCAAGTTACACTACTACTACTACTACTACTATTAATAGGTCTACTGCAAATACCAGTAACACTGCTTCTATCACTGTACTCAAAATATCGAAACAGCAGTATATCGTTGCGGGCTTCTTGGCAATACGTGTATCGATCAGAGATGTGTATTGTGATACTTTAAACAACATAAGTTAATTATTGTGGAGTTACACACTGCCCACTACTGCAGTAAGGCGGAACCTGCGGGACTGAAAGAGGGGCTTATTCATAGGACTGTTACGTTCTGATGTCTGAGAGCATTGTGGACATGAAATTCCAATGCATTTTGTTCATCTACATAGTCAAAACAGATTTTTTGAACATCTTGAGGTACTTGGCAATACACATTCCTAACAGGTACAGTTATTATAGGATACAATTTAAGTTGTAGTATTAAATAATGCCAGATTTTGCATACTTTTCCACCTCTGCCTTGCACTCTTCTGGTCTTCAAGATGGCGTCCACATGACAACGTGACATTGTCCAGACCTCAGAGATATTACCCTTTTAAAACACTGTGATTTGTAGTGTCATTAAACAAGTGTGGGCCTAACACAAACAGAGTCTGAAAGCAGATGGCCATTCATCTAAACTAAAGGATTGGTTCAAACTGAAATGTCATTTTTACTGAACCCAAAACATTGATTCTTTGTGCGACGGGCCGATGTGTGGACTTCAGCACTAAAATGTATTGAAGACAAGCCAAGGTGACATAATATTGATTTTTGGTCATGTTTCTCAAATGGAGGGTCACGTCCCAAAGGAAGGCCAGAGGGCAGTTTATTTAGACGGCAAGCAATGATGGATAAGGAATACATGTTACGACTGCTAATACTGCTACTACTACAACTACCACTGCAACTAGTACTACTGCTACTACTACTAGTACAAATACCACTGCAACTAGTACTGCTGATACTGCTGCTACTACTACTACTACAACTACCACTGCAACTAGTACTACTGCTACTACTACTACTAGTACAACTACCACTGCAATTAGTACTGCTAGGATACTACTACTACTTCTGCTGCTACTACTACTACTGCTGATGCTACTACTACTGCTAGGCTCCTACTACTGCTACTGCTATTATACTATTACTACTACAACTACTATTACTACTACTGCTACTATTGCTTTCATTGCTACTACTACTATTACTATTACTACTACTACTGCTACTGCTGTACTGCTTTTACTACTTGTATGACGTAATTTATTAATTGATTACTTGTGAAAAAGTACCTGAGATCTTACAATGCAGTTTTTCTCTGAGGGTTCGCCACTTGCTTGTCTCCATCGAGATGCTGTTGCTTTCCCTGAAATGTTCCACAGTACGGCATTAAACTCATCTCCACGTAGACAAGCAGATGACAGCACCAGATCAAGTTACAATCAGATTTATAGAGAGGAAAGCCCACTCACAAGGCATCTTTAAGCAGTAACAACACCTCGGATAATTGAATGAATGCAAGAAAAGTTCCGCAGTGCACCTTTAGATTGTGAAGTGTGGATTTCCTCATGCACTTGGTAATCCCCTCTGTCAGAGTGTCCCTGTCATAATTATTTCTGTTAGTTACATAAAGCAGAACTCGTGTGGAGAGAGAAACTTATCCCGAGGCTCTGAAAACAATTATCTGTCTACAGCTCAGAAGACTGCCACTTTAAGTTTAGCTCATCACATCTCCTCAAGGCTGAATCAATGTATCCAGACTTAATTCAGTGTGTTTCTATATGGACATGGTTCTCAATAGGTGGCGCGCGTACTACTGGTCTGTTCCTTATTGATAACATGGTATTTTTAAAGGTCCTATATTACAAAAAATGGATTCTTGTGAGATTTACGCCATGTTATAATACTATATTATGAAAAACATACCTGGAGTTGTGTTTTGTTTCATTCACACCTGTTTGAGTAATTCTTCATTATTAGTCTGTCTACATGTCCAAAGCCATTATCTCCCATCACCAATATTTCTTTAAAACATTTTTTCCCCTCATTTACCCACTCAAAGTTGTATTTAGAGTGATTCATGCACGTTTGAAAAGTCAACACAAAACAACACAATACAACTCTATAGCAGATAGTCACTGTAACACATTTTGAAGCACGATATATCGACACAGAGAACCGCTGCGATAAACGATTATACTGAAGCTACTGTATCCAACTGGCTCAATAACAATAATGCAAGACAATCTCAGTAAAGCATTTTTAAATAGACTGTGTCATTAAGAGGCATGAACCGCAACAAATTAATAACAGAATGAAGCAGAAGTGGCTTTTTCAACCCTCCGCTGCTCAAATATTGGCATATTACAACAAAAGTCCCCCAAATCCCCCCACGTTTACAGAGAAACTGTACACACGATAAGTATTTAGCCCCAAAATATACGTCGATCTAGTAATTTTCGCGACAGGCTTAATAGCAGACAAAGGCACAAGACCCGATTTAGTCCAGGTTGAGTTCTCGTTTAGACCCATGTTAAAGTTTGACTCTTGAGTTTATAGTTTAGGACACGGGACCATGTTTTATGATTATTGATACGGTCAGCGATGTATAGAGGTTGGATGTGAAGTGGTGGGACTTAATGCAGTGTCTAATGAGAAAAATGCATTACCAAACCAACTATACTTCAATTTACAGCGATTGGCTAATGATGCTGTTGAAATTGCATGGGATCAGTTTAAAAGGCGTTCAAAGGCAATGGGAATTTAATGTTTTTGTTTGTGGGTGAATTTGTGTTTTTACTGTTATTGGGAAATGGAAATGGGAGGTTTTCAGAGTTGGCTAATTCATGCAATTTTCAGTAGTATTTAATAATATTGTGCCTAGAGATGGAACATATCATTAACCAGCTTTTGGATTTGTTGTTTCTCTCTGTAACTGCTGCAGTGAGCCACGTCATTTTGGTCTTAAAATGTCCATATTAACCTGCTCTACATGATCCTGGTGTTTTTATTTCGTTATTTTGTGTGCAAATCAAGATATGGACATTAATGACAGACAAATCAGGTGCCTTCTTTCCCCGAGGTCGCTCCTGCTAGCGTTAGCAACAGGTTTGACTGACAATGTTGCCAATTGCCTGGTCCCTGCTAAACCAGCGGTGCGGGTGGAAAGAGGCGTTAACGAAAGTGCCAATCTGAAGAGAGGCTGTTAAAGTTGCTATGATACTCACGATCGAAATTCCAAATATGGAACTCGGCTCTAAATTGGCCCCTATAACTGCTCCAGCCTCGATGAGCTTCATTTGACTGGAGCCGAACGCTGTGGGTGACGTCACACTCACTTAGTCCACTTCTTTATACAGTCTGTGCATTTGCAGTAGACCTTTTATTGTTTGTGGTTGAAATTTTGTTTATATATCGCCACACTCACTTAGTCCACTTCTTTGCAGTAGACCTTTTATTGTTTGTCGTTGAAATTTTGTTTATGTCGTTGTGAAATAATTTTATAAAGTAACATTTCAGAACTTATTTGACTGTCCATTCACTTTTTGATCAAATCTTAAAACTCAAAAACTCAAAACTGAAGCTACAATACAGGCCTTTTTTAGCACGTTTGCGTTACATTTTTATCATTTTTCCAACATTGCTTAACTCTTATTGTAGGTAACACCATTTTTATCATATACTTTTGTGTTTTTTTAGTATGCAGTCTCATTTATAGTTCAGTTCATTCTTATTGTGTACACAGGCACTATTTAAACAATAGAAGATCTCATTGTGATGTTAACCTTTTAGCTTTTGCAAATTAGCTGTCTGCAGTACTGACTGATGTTGGTTACAAACTATGAAATAATCAATAGGATCTAGTCTATTGAAGTTTCATTGAAAAACATCATTCTTAGATTTTGCATATAGGCAGTAGTACTCAATATTCGATACCGATTCCGATACCACAATAATCATAAAAAACACTCTTTAATTAGACAGTAGAATGTGATTTTCAACATTAAATGGTAGTACTTTCTTTTCTATTCCCATGTGACCTTATATCTGTGTAATCCCTCAGTCGTCCAGTAGTTCCACAGTGTTTCCATGGGCGTGTACTAGTCTATGTGTCTTATACTTGTGAAAGATACAGCTCAAGATCATTCTAAAGATACTCAGGAAAGGTTCATTTCTGTGCTGTGGATGTGATTTTTTAATAGCGATTCAAATCTAGTTTTGACACTAGATTTGGTATTGATTAGCATCTGATTCCCAATACTTTTGACAACCCCCATAACCAGTGAATACATCAGTTTTGACCTGTATCTGCCTCACCATTATTTAAAAGCTAACATACGGCGAGATCTCAGTTTAAATCCATGACAGAAACAACAAGGGTCATAAAACAATGCTGCATTTGCATATTACATCTTCTAACCCGTCATAAAAGTCAAATACACTGCGCTGTGAACAAAAAAAAGAGCAGAGAAGACAGTTGCACACATATAATTGGAGAGAGATTCAGATTTGCGACAGCGCTGGTGAAGGATGATGCTAAAATGATCTGAAAAGGCCAGAAAGTATACCACAAATATTCAACACAATGGATCCAGGGGGTGGATATTGTAAGCTAACAGTACATAGCAATAAAACATTTAAGCCGTTTAAGACGCTTATAATTCTGAAACCCTATTGAGATGACTTGAATTCAGAATAATGATCTTGATTTGAGAAGTTTATATTTCAACCTATGATTTCTGCCAATTATGTCTGTATCCAATTTTTATTCCTAAAAACAATTCATAAATATTATAAACATTAAAAGTCCTATATTATGCAAAAATTTCTCTTATGAGCTTTAAGTCATGTTGTCATGTTACCTCATCAAAACAGACCTGGAGTTGTGTTTTGTTTCATTCACACATGTTTGAGTAACATTTTATTATTAGTCTGTCTACATCTCCAAACCTCAAAATGCTCTGTTTTACATTGTGGTGTCATGAAGTGATAGTTTTCAAGTTAACAGCTCCTTTTACCTTTTTGTTTTGTAGAATTTGGTGATAGTTTTCAAGTTAACAGCTCCTTTTACCTTTTTGTTTTGTAGAGATTGGAAATACCAGGGCTGAAATTATCCAAACAATTCTAGTGAAGATGTATGGAGTTTAAAAACATAGTGGAGCACTTCCTGTATTACCACATGACATCACAAGGTGGAACAGAGTGTTTTCAGTTTGAGAGAAGAACTTAGCCTAAATGTGCACGATTTGTGTTTTAAACATGTGTGAATGAAGCAAAACACAACTCCAGGTCTGTTTGTGACGAGGAAACAACATTAGAACATAGATCAGAAAATAGCAAAATAAGAGCCCTTTAATCCAAAAGTACATAAAAAACTATTATATAAAGTACACTGAAGTCATGCAAGTTTAAGCTGATATTTCTGGCTGTGTAAATGACTACACATCTAGGTTACATCTCCTGCCGTGTTGGGGCGACGCGTTCGGGTGCGCTGGTAAAAACGACCTCCGCGCTCTCTGTAATGTTAAACAGCAGATGCAGATTTGAGCTCCTCCCCGCGGCGGCCATCTTGATTCTCCTCTGATATGGTATGGTGGGTCTCGGCGCGTTTGGATCCCGGCCCAGATCCGGGTTTTGGACTCCGTGTGGGTGAAGACACAAGCTGCTTATGCAACGCGGCTAAATTTAGGAACAAATTTTGGAGAGATTTGAAAACGGAAGATTGAGGCCCAATTTTAGATTTTGTTCCATTTTCGGTTTGGTGTCAATTGGTTTTCCAGGCTATTTTTTTCTTCAAATTTGATTGCAAACCACTACAAATTGCCAGTGCTGCTTTTATTTTCATTTTACTACTGGGCATGTTACAATATCACATTATAATATTGAAACAATTTTATCACTGATACAAGAGATGAGAGAGGGATGAGAAAGAGCAGGAAGGAGAGGGAGCTGGAGAGAGAAAGAGAGAGGGTCTAGGGTGGAGAAGAGAGAGATGAGGAAGAACAGACGAGGAGGAATAGAGAAGAGGAGACATAAAGGGTGAGAGAGGGTGAAAGGAGAGGAGAGAGACAACGAGAGGGGGTGAGATAGAGATGGTGAAGGAGAGAGAAAGGAGGGACTAGAACGGGTGAAAGGAAAGGTGAAGGACAGAAGGGCGGCAAAGAAGAGAGGAGGTTTTAGAGCGAGGGGAACGGGAGGGGGAGGAAAGAGGGTAGAAAAAGTGGAGGAGAGGAGAACCCCAAAAACTATTCTAAATCTACAATATTGTTAAAAAATCATGAGCTGCAAGAAATAAAACAGTTTAATAGTTAGTTGCACCTGTAATGAGTCCTAGAAGTTATTTATTCCTTATGGCTCAAATCTTATCATATAGACAAAAAATAAACAAAAAATAAATTGGTTTATCTTGTTTGTGATATAGATTGGCAAAAATTCAAAAATTCTCAAAAATTTTCTTTCTTAGTTCTAAATTTCATTATATTGTGGCCTTGATAATCACGATAATATTGAATAAAGGTGCACTGTGTAACTTCAGAACCTGCTAGTCTCCGTGGAGATGTTGTTACTTTGCCTGGATTGTTCCACAGTATGGAATTCAACTCATTTATCTCCATGGAGACAAGAAGGCGAGACAGCACCAGGTTAAGTTACGGGTCAGGCCTGTGGAGAGAAGCGATCCCACCCACAGTAAGAATGTATTTTTTTGGAGCAATAACAACACCTCTACTTGAATAGACAGATATGTTTAATGCTGTAGTGTGGAACATTCCAGGCACGGCAATAGCAACAGAGACGAGCAGGTAATGGACGCTCCATCAGCTTTAGTATGAATGGAATAGTGAATAGAAGTGCTTTGAGGTTAGAGACTTGCCATATGTTTTTATTCCACAGGAGACTGAGTTTGTTTTGAAAATCATGAGCGTGAGCAAACAGCACCTTTAAAAACACACATCTGATTTTGCCAAAGGCTTGAATTTCAGCGGAATTTTGCAGATGACGTGATGTGGATGACTCCGAACTCCGTCTGACCGGAGCGATTTTCTCAACACAACAACATGCTGAATCATATCTTTATTTTTGTGTATTTTATTTTTGTTATGACTAAGAGAAAACATGACAGGGATTTTTTTTTGTTTTTTTTTAAAAGAAAGATACCACCGTTCAAAAACACGTTGAACTTAATTTTGATAATGCAAGTTAATATGCAAAATGACGTATGTTTTTACAAATGGATGGTGATCAAAGAGGCTTGTTTGAATTGAATTGTAATATTCTTGGGCACCTCTGGTTTAAAGGTGCGCTATGTAACTTTTCTGATTTAGGCTTCGTCACCTGTTTGTCTCCATGGCAATGTTATTGCTTTGCCTGGAATATTTCAAACTATGGCATTAATTAAGCTTCTCTATCTTCAGTTACAGGTGTTTCTATTGCTCGAAGCGTTCCAGGCACAGCAATAACATCTCCATGGAAACAAGGAGGTAGCAAAAACTCCAGTTAAAAAGTTACATAGTGCACCTTTAATTAAGTCTTGTACTAGTTCTAATTTCTTTGTATGTAGTTCAATTATAGAGCTTAAAACTAAAATGAAGCTCTAAAACTATTAATAAGTAAAGGTACACTTTTGTCCTACGTAGTGTTGTCACGAACTAAAATTTCAAACTTTATTTTTGATTTAGACAATAGAATGTGATTTTCAACAACTCTCCCCCTTGTGGCCAGAGCTGGTATCTTGCCCCTATCTCGCAACCTCATCTTTACGCAACACTCAAAACGTGACATTGAAACCTCCTAAAATGAAATTATCGTCATGGCTACGACGGGGGGACGTCAAAACCAATCGCGTCACGGCAGATGGCTACTGATTTTTTTATTTTTCCTCTCCGCGGCCAGAGAGGGAGAAAGAGAGAGAGAGAGAGAGAGAGAGAGAGAGAGAGAGAGAGAGAGAGGGGGGGAGAGAAAGAGGAGGGGGAGAGAAATGTGTGCGTCATAACAGGGCAACCAGCAAGGGCCCAAGGGTGCTGCCGTGTACTGCCAGTCTGCTGACAAGGTGACTTTGGAAGAGAGACAGAGAGCGCGAGAGAGGAGGAGAGAGAGAAAGCGAGAGAGAGTGAGGGGGAGGGAGACAGGTGTGGAGAGAAGAGAGGGAGACATAGGGGAGGAGAGTGGGGAAGAGAGAGAGAGATGAGGATAAAGAGCGAAAGAGAGAGGGTCATAGAAGAGGGAGACAGAGACAGATGTGGAGAGCATTGAGAGAGAGAGGTGGGAGAAGTGAGAGAGAGAGAGAGATGAAGATAAAGAGGGGAGAGCGAGGAAGAGGAGGAATAGAGAAGAGGAGACATAGAGGGTGAGAGAGAGTGAAGGAGAGGGTGAAAGGAAAGGAGAGGGGGTGGAGGGAGGGGGAGAGAGGGGATGAGATAGCGATGGAGGGGCAGAGAGGGCGAAAGGAGAGTTGAGGGACGGGAGGGAGACGAAGGTGAGAGGAGGTTTTAGAGAGGGGAAAAGGGGAGGGAGAGGAGAGAGGAGGAGACTGGAAGAGAGAGAGGTGATACAGGGGGTAGATACAGGGTGAAAGAGAGATATAGAGAGGAGGAGGTAAAATGTGTAGCAGAAGGGCAGGTGTGAGGAGGTCATCTCTGCACCATTATTTACACAGAGGAGAAGTGGGTTATTCAATGTGGGAATATGGCACTTCTGTTTATGGCAACACAATCAGATTAAGTACCATCTACGAGTATTTCAATGGATTTGAAACTCAAAAACGGTAAAGGTGCAATAGCAAGGCTGTTTGGAGGTTCAATCCCCATGTCCTTGAGCAAGACACTCCCTCTCATTGCCCTTATAAAGGAATGGTGACCAGAGAGGCTATTACTTTGATTTGAATTGAACTACTGAAATATTATCTTGGACTTTGGTTGGTCAGTTGTCAGCTCAGGTTTAGTCAAGTCTTCTAGTTCTGACTGCTCTCTAATTAGTTCAGTTATAGACCTTAAAGCTTGCTATAACTTAATATGAAATACTTAAAAGGCGCCGTACCTGATTTTTACTGTCTTAAAAACGTGGAAACCAGAACCATTTCATTTTAAACAGTTTGCAGTGGTCCAATGTTATTCCTCACTTACCTTATGCATTCAGAACATCCCAATTATTCACAATGGTAAGTTTATAAGCTTTTTCTCAACTTTCAGAGACCAGTGCGGAGTTTTCCCGTGAGGGTAAAGTAACAACTAGCATGCTAATGCAGACTTCCTGATTATCAGACAGTAAAATGCTTTATATTTAGATGCAGACAGTACACACCAGACTTGTTTTGACAGATACTGCAAAATTTTCAGAGCTTTTAACCATGTTATAGTTGTTTCCCCTCACCGTTGACCCTCACAAAGTTGTATTTGGGGTGATTCGTGTGTGTTTGAGTAATCTTTAATCGCTTATTTTCAAGACTCCATTTTGCCAATCAACCCTCGTTTTTACCTCCACCGGTACACGCCCACTGTGACGTACTTACTTCATTCTCCAATTTTAGTTTCTTAATCTTTGATGTAGATTCGGCAGCGTCGCGTAGTCATTTTGGTACAAGTAAAAAAAATCCGCTACTCACTAGTGTGATGTGCAGCTATCCATAGGAGTGACCGACAGCTACACGGCGCTTTGTTGTTGTGATGTTTACTGCGACGTCAGCTCCCATTGGGCACCGCAGTTTTCTAACACACAAGTCCAAATTATAACAAATGATCCACGGGTGTCATAGACTATAACTATAGAGCACACACAAGCACAATAGGTCTGATTTAAGAGCTGATGATACAATACATCTGCACTGGGGGAAAGACACATTTTGCTCAAATACATGGGAGTACAAGACCTTTAATACTAAATGGATAGAAATTCAGCTTTGGTTTTGTAGAAGACTTCCCAGGACTAAACCAGGTCTAAAATGATGTCAAAATAGACCCAAACTTGGACTATACCAAACCAGACCAGATCTTTAGTCCTAGTGTAGCCCTCAGTTTAGTCTTGGATCAGTTCTGGTTTAGTCCCGGTTTAGTCCTGGACAAATGAAAGGCACCTGAACCCCTTTCTGTGAAAATCCTTCCCAAGAGTTACACCATATGACCCTGTTTGCTTGGACTCCTCTGTCGACGTCAATATTAATATAGAGCTATTTTTACCCACCATTATATAAAGGAGCTTGAACCACAGTTTCAAGAATAGCCTCTAAAATGTAGCGCTAGCATTTTGTGACGTAATTATTGTTAGCTAGCACCTGCATTTTCTCAACCCACTGCATCATCATAACCACCTCAGCAAAACTAAACGGACATTTTAAAAACAATTCAATTATTAATGTCGCCATAACAACAGCCTTAATATAGCATGAACAAAGACTTAATGCATAATGAAGAAATACTTTAGTAATAATGATTCAGCCCGAGCAACTACTTAAAGGTACAGTATGTAACTTGCTGAAGATGGCACGTCACTTGTACAATTCCATTCAAATAGAAAGTTAAAACCATATTTTGGAACATTCTCCATGGAGATAGATACATGGAATATTAGAGCAGAAGGAACAAGCTAAGTAAGGGTCAGGTTTGTGGAGATGCAAGCCCGCCCACAGTAAGGACGCATGTTTTTCGGTGCAATAAAAACAACCAAAATGTAAAAACAACCCAGCTTTTATTTTAGTCAATTTTTTGGCTAAAAAGTTACATACTGTGGCTTTTATTACGGAGATAGAGTTAGTATATCAGGTGTACTATTTGTTCATTATTACTTAAGTCTCTGTTCATGCTTTATTAAGGCTAATTAAAGCGTAGTTATTACACTTACCAAAATATTTATCAAATTTAATTTTAACTTTAATTTTTTGCCTATTTTTATTTTTGTGTAATCTAATTTTGCCTTTCCAAATTCACGCTCCACTCACAAACCTATCCACCATCTGTTGTTTTTTTGCTGTTGCTATTTTTAGTTCCACGGTGTGATTTTGGAATTCTCGGCCTACCTCAAATGTAAAAAAAAAAAATTAAAAATACCCTAAATATTCAGCTTTTTGCTCTGTAAACTTGTTGTGATCAAACTTCTTCTGGTATTGCATAATCCAAATAGAATTATAATATAGCATTATTAACTATTAAAGGGGGTATTATGCAAAATCAACTTTTTTAGCTTTCTACCATGTTATAACATTATTCCTTCATCAAAAACATGCCTGAAGAGGTTTTAGGTGTCATCCATGCATGTTTGAGTAATTTAGTGATCTCTCCTGGGCCCTATTCAAACACTCCTCATGGTTAGCTGTAAGATTCGGTCCAGTGCTGACAGAGCTCTGAAGGGGGAGTGTCTTGTGAGAGTATATACGTTGTTTTTGGCGAATATAGCATTTTCACGACAAGGTAACGTGGTGATCTAAATATGTTATGTGTTAGCGATTAATACCCCATACAAGTGTAATCCATTTTATGCTGTACTGTATAGCTGTACTTTACATAGGGGGTATAACACTTAGCTTATTTAAAGCCCCGTGTCTCTCCTATTTAAATCTAACTTGTGATGACACACCCAGCCATGGATCTAATTCACAGTTTATTTTCAGTTTTAGCATCTTTACAAAGCTGTCGTCTCTGCTCTTTCCTCCTCTTCGTATATCTGCCTATGTCTGCCTATATCTCAAAGGTGTCGTCTCTGCTCTTTCCTCCTCTTCCCTATGTCTCCTATGTCTGCCTATATCTCCTGTGTCTCCTATGTCTCCTATGTCTCCTATGTCTCCTATATCAGCCTGTGTCTCCTATGTCTGCCTATGTCTCCTACGTCTGCCTACGTCTCCTTTTGTGTTGACAGGAGAATAGTGTTTTTGTTGGAATGACAATATGCCAGTAACAAATAGCTCTGAGTTACGAAGGAGCTGAATAAACTGTTAAGAAGAAGCAAACCATCTTTAAAACGGGGGACAAGGCAGAGCTTGCCAGAGTAACAAAAGTGATCCGTGCTGAATTTAAAAAAAGCAAAAGTAGAGTATAAAAGAAAAATTGATTGCAGATTCTGTGAAACTGACCTCAAATCCATTGGAAAAGGATTTGAAATCTATGACCATGTTTGGAGGAAAGAAGGAAACATTTTCTGAGATGGATTCAATTCTAACTGAGAATTGGCAAATGAATTGAATAGTTTTCATCTGAAATTTGATTCAAATGATTTCTGTGATAAAACTGCCAATTTATGGGAGCGAGTAAGGGACAGTTCTTCCTTTAACACTGAATGTGCTGAGTTGGAAAAAACTTTTTAAACAGACTAAAATCAACACGAGCCCTGGTCCTGACTGTATCTCAGGTTGTGTGCGCAGGTCTTGTACCATTTGAGTGATATATTTACCCAGCCTCTCGCTCTGCAGACAGTGGCTGATGTGTGGAAACATTCTACTGTTGTTCCTGTTGTCAAATGCACCTGCCATAAAGGTCTTAATGACTTTAGACCAGTGGCACTTACCTCATTGGTAATGAAAACTGTTGAAAAGCTGGTGAAGCAGCACATTTTAAATCAGGTGCAGAACAAGCTAGACCCAAAGCACTTCACATCAGAACAAACAGAGGCGTTGAAGATGCTACCTTGACTGACTGTTGAATGTTTTAGTGAGGTGTTTGTAAGTCCCCAAAAGCCATGCTCAGCTTCTGTTCATAGACTTTTCTTCAGCCTTCAATACTACACAGCCTTATTTACTGGCTGAGAAATTCATTTCCCTTTTTGATCTGGATCTGAACTTTGTTGGTTGGATTGTGATTTTCTTATCATGCAGAAAAGGGTGAAAGTAAATTTTGTCATGTTCAAGACTGTGTTGTTCCACAGGACTTCACAGGGTTGCGTTTTATCCTCTTTGCTTTTTATTTTGTTTACAGATGACTGCAGAAGCTTTTGATAAGTGGCACTTCCAGAACGATACAGTCATGAGTCTCTAAACAGACGAGGAGAGCAGTCACAGACCTGTGGTGGAATGTATTTATTTGTATCTATGTGCCCAAGACAAGAGACATGCTGATAGAAGTGTAGCAAAGACTGTCCTATGGCGGCTGAGATGCCCCAGATCAGACCAGAGAGCTGGGACGTCCTTATCTCTGAACCGTAACCAGGATGAACAATCTGCTGTAGCTCGGGTCAGTGGCGGTGAAATGTGTTTATATTTTCTTGATATTTTCTTCCTTTTGTGCCTATTTTAAAGGGAGTGTTCTTCTGCGTCTCTGATCGTGAGCCTAAGTGTGATCAAGTGTATTATTGCAGTGTATGGTCACTGTATGTCTGACACTGCTGAAAATCAATTTCCTTCGGGACAATAATAAAGTTGAAAGTTGAAAGTCTCCTGTCAGCCCCCGAACGTCACATGCCTCCAGCCACTATGACAGCGCAGCAGTTCAGAGGGCAAAGGTCATAGTTCAAACACACTGAATGATTCCAAATGAAAGGAGAAGGAGAGGTTGTCTATACGGGCTGAATATGAAATTTAAAATGCTTTTCTGTGTGGTGGTTTAAACTGGATAATATTTTGAATTATTATTATTATTATTAAGGGAGGAGCTAAACCAGGACCACGACTAAACCAGGAGCTAAACCAGGAGCTAAACCAGGACTAAACCAGGACTAAACCAGAAGCTAAACCAGAAGCTAAACTAGAATCAGGACTAAACCAGGACTGAACCACAACTAGAATTAAACTAGAATTAAACTAGACTCAGACTAACGCAGTACTCAGTCAAACTAAATGTAATAAAGAGATTTTAATTGTGCAAATCATGCAGAGGGGGGCGCTGTGTGTATTGTGGAGGGAAACGAGGTCTGCGCTTTTCTCCGAACTGGATGTTTGATTTCCTGTCCTGCTGTTGTGACGCTTTGACCAATCAGATTTTCAAATCAATTTAAAAATCAAATATTCGTCATGACGTTCTGCCTTTTCCTGATCGATGTGAGCGAGAGCCGTCGCAGAGGGATAAATGTGTAGTTGCTGTGAGACGGGTGCGGTTTATTTCTAATGCACTTTGGTAGTTCGTTAGTGGTTTACTGATGTGGATATATCAAGAAAACAAGAAAATAGACAGTTTAATAATAGGTGTAAATACAAAACAACTGCTAATGGGGGCTGCACCAGAGCTTGAGAACC